>JANTPZ010141483.1:0-22574 GCA_025593235.1 Vachellia pachyceras | reverse complement strand
AATTTACATTTCTATTCTATATCATTTTACTTTTTATAAAAACTTTAATTAAATGACCTAGAACCATAGTAGTACATGGATATTGGTAGATGATAGAATCTACTATTTTGAACTTTTGATATATGTATTAAAATGTTAGAACTTTGATTAGTACATGGATATTTGGATTCCTAATGCATAGATTGTTATTACAAATTAATTTGTAATATTTTTAATTTTTATATAGCCGGGTCGACCCCCGGGTTAACCCCCGGTTCGACCCCGATTCGACCTCTGACCCTTGACCCAGTGTCTCGACCGGTTCGTTGTCCGATCCGGTTTTTTGAACCTTGCTAATATCTATAATTAGGAGGGATGAGGGGAGGGTGAGATATTGAAGAGAAGGAAGGTATAACAAAATGCAACGTAGGGTGGTAAATAGTTGAGCATGCATGCATAGGGCTTATTATAGAAAGGTTAAGAAAAGGGGGAGGATATATATGAAGTAAAATTAAAAAATTGAGATATAAATAGGGGAAGGAGGGATTGGAGAAGAGAGAAGATAGAGGGAAGATGGAGAAGTGGAGGGGAATAATGGGAGCGTTGATGTGTGTGATGTTGCTTATGGGAATGGTGATGAATGGCGCAGATGCAAGGGGCATAGGCAACGGGGCCATGGGGAAGGATAAAGGGTTAGGATGCTCCCGCAAAAACCCATCTCAATGCCGCATGGCTCCAGCCAATCCTTATAACCGAGGTTGCGAGCCTTCCCAAGGTTGTTGTACCTCTCCACCTCACGACCTCGCTTCCTAAACCCTAAACCATTCGGTTTCTTTCACCCTACACCCTTCTCAGTTATATATATATATTCTCCAAATCTTAAACTATAAATGTATGAAACGCTTATATAGGGTGTTTTTAGAAATTCGTTGAGAGAAAAGAGTTTATTGATTTCAAAAAAAATTTATAGATTCCAAATAGAATATATGGATTTTGAGATGGTTTTGTCTTGACTTGCGTGCACCATTGAAAAGAAGTTCTTCCCAAACATGCACATTATTAGTCAGGCTCGGCCATGTAATATTATATTCCCATTTTATGGGCATCAGTAAAGTTTCCTCATGCCATTAATAAGTTTCTTGCAGCTTCATTCTCTAGAATCTTATTTATACTCCTTGTCACCCATTTAATCTTAACATCATTTTAATGACATAAATAAAGCGTCTAAATGTTTAGGCATTAATTTTGTTCTCCTGCAAAAATATTAAGTCTTGTTTTATTATTCCATCATCGCTGCAACCTACATGGCAATTCTTAATCCAAAAAAAAAAATCACGTATAATGTAAGAGCCTAATTTGAGGTTTCTTTCACCAATGAAATTATCCCTTTATAAGATATTCTAAAAACTAAATTTTTTATTAATACAGAATGAGTTCCCTTAAGTTGTAAATACAGAAATCCAATTTATAAATATTAAAGTGTATATATATGAATTACACTAAATTCTCATTTTATGTTAACTCTATAGGATACTTTTTATTGAAAAGATAAAAGATATGTGTGAGTTTAAAAAAAATGAAATATAAGTTAAAAATATCACTAAATAGATTTTTTTTCGCTAAATATGATATTTTCCTATGAAAGGACAATCCCGTTAAAGGCACTGTCATACACTAAAGGTGAATACCTCTAGCTTCCGACAGAATTTAAATCTTGATTCATTACATTGTAAAAATTAGTGCATTCTATTATACCTAATCATACTGTATTAGCATGTTGATATTGATGCAGTTCAAATACGCCATTATGGAAACAAAAAGTTTTCAGTGGGAGGGCCTTTTACGTACGTTCCAAAAGGAACATGTAATCAATGGATATAGTTTCGTCAATATTTTACGTTAGTGGAAAAATCACGTAGGAAGGTACTTTATAAAGTTATAAAACAAAAGTGATTTATGCTTTTATAAAAAGGCTAATTATAGACAAGAAGGTAGAGTATAAATATAAAGCGACGGAAATGAAGATGGAGGGGGTGTCAAGGAATAGCTTGTTTGCATTAGCATTGAAAAGTGCATTCAAACAAGCTTTGACATAACTCTCCATATACCCACATTGCATATCATAAATCACGTTAAAAAAGTATACCCACATTGCATATCATAGATGACGTTAAAAAGGTTGTTTATATCACTAATCCCAAAAGACATGAAGACGAGGATGAGGATGACAAGAGAAATGAAGATGATGGTGAGGGTGATGATATGTGGGATGGTGATGACGGGGATTGATGTTGGGTGAGGCTGATGCAAATAGCATCGATAATAGGGCAATGAGACGTGACACGAATTTAGGATGTTCACCTAGAAATGAAAATAGAGAGGAAATAATTGATAGTATAAGAAATTCTTTTTCTAAAAATAATCAAAAAACATGTGTGAAATAAGACTATCTAGACTATGCTTAAATTCCTCATCTTTGCATCGTAGCGTGTAATGCAATACTTCATGCTTTCCGTACAAATGGGAATAGAGAGTCTGCTATGTCACTCTTCTAACGCATGCGCAAGCTGGATGTCGCTTCTTGGACAACTATGATAAACGGGTTTGCAAGGAATGTGAAATTTGGCGAGGCTATTCAGCATTTTTAGGAAGATGATGGCTCATAGGGATGTCTTGGATCGCTTGGTTATGCCAAACGAGGCTCGTATGTGAGTGTCCTTTCATCTTGTGCCAATCTCGACGGCAAAGAGGCACTCGATTGTGCAAGGCAGGTGCATGAGTACATTGTAATGGATGTGATCAACTTGGGAGTTTTTGTGGGGACTTCACTAAGAGATGTTTATGGGAAGATGGGTTGCCTCAATTATGCTGTGAATGTCTTTAACCGTATGGATTCCAAAGAGGTCTGCGCTAGGAATGAAATGATTTCTTCACTAGCTTCAAATGGAAGAGAGAAGGAGGCTCTGAATGTGTTTGGAGATATGAAGGCTGAAGGGCTATGACCCAATAGTACCACATTTGCGGCAATTCTTACTGCATGTTCTTGCGGAAGACTTGTTGAGGAAGGATTGGACTTGTTTAGTTCAATGTCAAATTACTATGAAGTAGTACCTGTATAAAAAAATGTGTTATTACCATTTATCAAGCATCAACGCGGGTAAAGGAAAGTTGGGATCATGCTGCTGATGTGAGGAAAGAAATGATGCAGATTGGAATTCGGAAAATTCCAGCATTCAGCATGTGGCCATTCAAATGATAGTTAGAGGAGAAAGGATAGTTAGAAGACCAAGTTCTATAGTGTTGCATCTGAACATTAAATAGCAATCAACGATAGTTAGAGGGCTCCCGCTGTTGTTTTAGCTAGCCCTGTCAAATCTGGGTGCATGTAACTCGTTACTCCTAAATGCTGCAACTACCATGCTTAATAGGGAGCGCTCATTCACATTTCCCGACAGTGAGAATTAGTCAAGTCAATTTAAACGTTGATAAATTAATTATTAAGTAGTGGATTGATTAAGATTTTTTCTCGAATATTTAAAAGTTGATATTTGTGCAAATCTGTGTGACCAAAATATACATGGAGAAAAGAATATTGAACATGGGCTATAACTTTTCCACCAAATCGCTGAGGTGTATCTATAACTTGCTTATTGGTGTGTTGAGTGTCAACATATGGCTAACCGCTAATATCTGGCAGCAAAACACCTATTTGCTGCTGTTTCTTTTCTGTTTCCTCTGTTTCTGCTACCACCGACGCTTGCTGCTGTTTCTTTTCCTATGTTTCTGCCACCACCAAAGCTTCCTGCTGTTCCTTCCCTCCCTCTTCTTCCCCATATTCTGCTTCTTGCATTACATGTTGCCGAAAATATCTGAATATTACGAGCACTATAAATGCTGCAAAGGAAGGGGTATTTTTTTTATCGTGAGAATCAAAATCTGAGCCAACAAAAGTTGAATGAGTTGCCAATGTTTCTAGCACAGTTAAAGGTAAAAGGTTTTAATTTCAGCAAACTCGCCGATTTAGTACATTTTTTTAACATAAATACTTAACAAATCACGAAACCTTTTACAGGTGAATATAAACGAGTAAGGTGGTGTTTCTAGTTTGATTCAAAGTTATTTGAAGAAGTGACAGCTGATCCTACCAATAATTTCCATCTCTGACCCATTTACTATTTTTGGTGCAATAAAATACAGTCAAATGTCTGCTTACCTGTGAAGATTCGGGTCTTTATAGATGACAGATTCCAGAAAACAGTGACAGCCGATCCTACCACTAATTTCTTGTGAGGGCAACCATTCCATGTGTCCATCAACCGCAATTTGAAGCGTTCAGCTGCATCACATTTGTTTTTTTTTCAAGTTCGTCACATTTGTTTTATTTCAAGTATTGAAAATTGGGAACGACCTATATATTTCCACTAAGTGGGAGGACTATACCTCTCTGGTTAATCTGAGCAGAGTAGCAAGAATAGAGCTTTGGGACGCTGAAGCTGACAAAAAATCCTGCGATTCCATATTTCAGAGAAGCTAAGATATTTATTGACAGAACTGATGTAGGCTAGCAAGATAGTATGGTGTTTCATTTTTCTTGGCAAATAGGCTACGGAGGTACTCACCAATGGCACACAGCCTCCAAATTGTTATAAGGTGGCCATACTCTGCTCCCAGAAGAAGGAAAGGAACTACCTGCATCCATTGAAGACCAGCTTTCTTAGCGTATTGAGCAATTTTAGAAATGATCTTGAAACTGAAAGATTGATCTTGGGGATTACTTTCAGGGTCATAGATGGTTCGCCTGAGAAAAGCTCTTGAATCTTTGAAATTGCAAGATTTAAAGCGGGAAGAATCAATTTTGCGAGACGTAAAATGTCATCTTCTTTCAGCTTGACTTCACTTTTCTTTTTTATCTGGTTTCTGAAAAACAAATTTTAAAGATTTAGAACACATCCAAAACAAGGATAGTATGGACTTTGCTGCGTAACTATACATGTTGGAAGATTTTACCTTTGACAAACTGTGTTTGAGAAGAACGAAACACCCAGATATAGAATTGCTAGATGTGACATGGCTGAGAATACACTGGAATCATGAGTTTAAGAAGGCTTTAGATTTTTCTCTGCCTGATTGGAAGGTAAAGAAACTGAACAGAACAGAACAGAACAGAAAAAAAACAGAGACAAGTTGCAAACCTCAAGGTGAGACCCTTAGTAAAGCAAGAAGATAAGAAACAGAGGAAGCCCAAGCCGAACCAAAGGGTCGATTTTGATACATCTTCCCACAAGATCAAATCAGTTATTAGCTGTCCAATATGATCTAGATTAACCCCATTTTCTTCATCAGCTTCTAAACACAGCAAACCACGCAGAAAATTAGAGAGAAAACAGATGAGGCACATTAACTGCCATATCCGAAAAGTTTAATCTGAAAGCTGAAGAACTTGGATAAAAAATTATTTAGATACTTGGATATGAACTTGAAGCAGGTACATAGGGCACCAAACTCAATTTCTCCTTCTTAGATCGCCCGCTGTTCCTTCTTTTCCTCGGCTTTGCAATCTCGTCGGCCAACCCCGAATCTTTCTCTTCTCGAATCTCAAGCTCCGATCGCCTCCTTGACCTGCGAGAATTCCTTGGGGATGCCAGCATACCCATTTGAGCTCCCCTACCTTTGCATCGGCGATGTAACCCAACAGGCTCCACATATTCTTCCGCCATTTCAAGCCGATCAGCGAGGCGGGTCTTAGACCTTCTGCGAGGTGAAGGTGAAAGAAGGAGGAGGTCTTTGATGGGGATTGAGGGAGGAGATTTGAAAGATAAGGCAGAAGGTGATAGGGCTTTGGTGGGAGATGGAACGAGGTCAAGAGAAATACGAAGGGGCTCTTGGCTTGCTTTATCTCCAATTCGGGCCAAGCGAGAGGAGGATTTGGTTCGAGACCTGTCGGAACGATGATATGGAGGCGTTGAAGAATCCATTAATGACTAAAGTCTAATCTGATGGTAATATTTATTTCGGAGTGAGCGTTTCGCAGAGTTCTGGAAAATGGAGTGGCAAGATTTATGGGATCGTCTCGGAGACCGAAGTTGTTGAATGTACACAATGAGAGTGTAGTAGCCGTTGGAGAAAGAAGGGTCTTTTTTGTAATCTAGCCCCTCTTCAACGGTAAAATGCCAATGAACTGCTTGTTTGAGAAGCGGGCACGTCTAGTAGGGTCGATGATGCCTTTAATTTTTTTAAAAAATAGAAAGAAAGAAAATTTTGATAATTTCCTTCCTTTTATTTTTTGAGTGAACAAGGAGGCCATTGGTAAAATAAATAACAGAGAAGAGTGGATAACTTCCCAGTAAATCTAATTCTTTTTTTATTTAGATGGCAACTACTCAAGTTATAAGTGAAAATTGAAATTACAACCTCTCATCAATTAAAACAAGGGAAAATAAAAAACATTTAAAATTGCAAAAGGACGAATTTCTCTAATTTCAAATCAAGGTGAAACAACATTACTCAAGAATATTGATGAAAGAAGATGTACGCTAAAATTTTTTTATCTAAATGAATAGTGTTTTTATTTAAATGAAACAATATTCATCGAATGAAAAACACTATTCATTTGGATGAACATTGCTCCCATTTTTAATTCATTCTAATGAAACCAACGTCATCTTTCTCTCAATCTCATTGGTATGCTCCAAATCTATATTCAAATACACGCAATTCATTCTAGTTCACAGGTCTCTTTATCATCACCTTATTCACGATTCATCGATCTACTAATGAGATAAGTATAAGATAGAAAATATTACATATTGTAAAATTTCATGTTTTGAGGAATACAAGGGAATGATACTTATATATGGCAGCATCATCTTAATGGATTTGGCGTGATTTGCCTACTTGGTCGTTCTCATCAGCAAATTACTCCATGAAGCCATACCTTATGATATCATTCAACCCGTTCTACAAACAATTAAAATAATAATTGCCATCAGATCTTCTAAAATACTTCTTTCCATTAAATCTGATTTGATTGATTATCCAAAACTTATCATTTGCTAATCAAGATTTAAAAATCAGTATGTTGAATGTGATGATGTTACATATTCCAGAATCAGTCAATACACAGTTATTTACAATTGACAAGATTATCAGCTTTTTAAATGAGCAGCCAGGCAGGATAAGGATTAGAAACCTCATGGACAGGCTTTAGGATGTATTTGGAAGAACCCAATTTGGTTACTCTTAAGTGATGTTCATAATTCACTATTATTAATATGGACTTGAGATATTCTGTATTGGTTGTGAGCTCATCAAATCCATCTTCAGCTTACCTATGCTCCACCTTCTCTCCTCCTCTCATCGTCTCTCTACGGAATTAGAAGCGAAGAGGGACATAAAAGATTATTAATATAATAGAATGAGGGGCATGTTAAGATTCAGAGAGTCATCGAACGTCCACATGATGGATTGTCAAAGGAAGTATAGTGGGGGTGTGAGTGGGAATAATAGGAGAAAGATTCAAAATGGCATCAACCCTTCCTATTTCTTCTCCACGTGTCTTTCTTCCTTTTTTTTTTTAAAAAAAATGCTTTAAGGGTAATATCGTTTTTCACTAACATTTTGAAATCTCAGTTTGGTATAGTATCTTGATTTAGGATTATAGAAATTCAAAACCCTAGCTTATTTATTCTTTTACAATATTAAAAATCTCTTTCTGAGAATTTCACTGAAAAAAAAGCTTTTATATCACTAGGTTAAAAAGTTATGAGTGGAGTACATCTAATTATAAACATCTGAACAATAAGTGATATATCCTTGTATACAAACAGATGCTAGGAGGTAATGAACTGCAATTTCATGCTTAATAGACCACTTTCTCAGTTTAATAAAAATGAAATCCCACTCCTACTTGGCCCCCTCATCATCTGCGCCATGGGCGCTTGGAATCTCTCCTGATCCCTCTCTACAGCTTCCTCCAGCTCCACCGAAATACACTATACAACAATACATCTTGATTGATAATTTCCCTTTTCCTTTATGAACTTTGATGCTTGGGAAAAAAAGTAACTCAATTCAAAAGGTTGGGTTAAAACTATTCTCTCTAATAAGCAGATCTGGAATTCGGGTAGAGAAAAGCTTATAGGTTGCAGTGACGTGTGAAAGCCACCAAACTTATATTCCCTTCTTCCCTCCTTTTATATCCTTTTACACATGAAGAAACTTGGTGTGTGAAGATCCTTCCAGCTTTCTCCTTCAAGATCAATCTTTCCTGTGCTGCATTTTTAATATCCACGGCACAGCCATACGATCCATTCCCCCCTCTCTTCCTATTGACCAATCTTCTATATATATGTGTGGGTGCGCGCGCGTGCCCAATGAGAAAGAATTGTAACATGGTTCTATATATGAAAGATAAAGTAATGGAATTGAACAAGAATTTGTCTAGAGAATCTTACATTACAATACAATGCAAGTACTGTTATCTATTTCTTTTCTTTGGACTGAGTATTTATTTCCACATTTGATGTAATGTAATTAATTATTAGTTGCAAAATATTCATATATACAAGCTTCTTTAACCATTTCCCTCGATTTGCTCGGTGGCTCTTTCAAACTACGAGTTCGTTGCGCTTGTACCATAACAAAATATTTAGTTCGTTCTTCTCAGCAAAGAAGTCTCTCTCGAACATATGGGTGAAATTATCAACCTCATGTGCAAGCTAAGAGGACAACAGTCTTACAAACTGCTAAAAGGATCTTTCCTCCTCTTCTTTTTCTTTCTCACCAAACATTGTCAGGAATCAATTAAAACTACTGATGAGTCCATCAGAATTGCATTATTCTGAGCCCCAGACACAGCAGAAAGAGAGATGATAAGCTAGAAAACTACCCACCCAGACGTGTCGGCAATATATTTCCCAGAGCCAAAAAAATTCACAAAGAAGCAAAACACACAGTATGGGCTTCTTGTCCCACAAAAGGCCTTAATTAGGTTTCAATTGTGTGCCATAGAAAATCAGGAATCAAAGGGAAACATCAAATGAAAAGGCAAAGCAGATAGCTAGCTAGGGGACCTCACCCCACAAAACCCTATCTATGTGTGTGTATGATGGAGGGTCGTTTTAGCATGGGTTGCCCCCTATCCCACGCCATTTCGTCGCAAGATTTTTTTCTTTGTTTTGGAAATCACTACCTAACCCTAATTGCTTCATCACCAAACCCCACCAAAAGAGTTATTCCAAACACACCCTTATGGGTTATATTGCCCCACCACTCTGCGCTGTCTCGCATA
Source organism: Vachellia pachyceras (assembly GCA_025593235.1). NCBI lineage: Eukaryota > Viridiplantae > Streptophyta > Magnoliopsida > Fabales > Fabaceae > Vachellia > Vachellia pachyceras. Next base: position 13,306 of record JANTPZ010141483.1, on the reverse strand, counting down.
GATCATCAAGCTTGCCTCCTAGGAAACAAAGTATTATGCCATCAGTTTTAGGGAAATGATACCCTATAACTCAGTCTCTATCTCACACCTACTTTGCTCTAGACGATTCAATTTTTCTCTTCCTTGCTCAGCAATCAATAGCGACACGTATGTATATATGTATGTATCTGTATTCTATCGCTCAGTCTCTACCTATTTTGGATTTATACGCCGATAAGGTACTCTGATGTTGAAATGCTCTTCATCTCTTAAATTCTTTGTGAATCCTTTTAAATACATTTTACTTCTTATTGATCTATAGGCGACGTCGTGTTTGGCTCTATTAGTATGTAAATGTGAATGTGTGTCGACCTGATTGGTCCAAAGGATTAATTTTGATTTTCATTACTTTTTTACTACAAGAGCAGAACGTGCATGAATGTAAGAAAAAAGAGGGTAAAAAAGGGATGCAAAAAGCACTGTTATGCCCCGTCTGATTGGATAGAATTGGGGGATGGGAAGTGGAATTAGAAGTAAAGCCTAAAAATTAGTCGGTTTGGTATCATTGAAGTGTATTATATGAAATCAAAAAATGTTGGAACTAGGTTCCACCCTCCTCCCATGAGAACCCAGTCCAAGTTCCATGGAAATGGGCCTTTGACCCTTTTGCCCTTCCCCCTCCCCATTTGTCGTTTGATTTGGCATGATGGAGGTGGGCGATGGCTTGCTGGCGGGCGGTCGACAGAGGTAGTGTGCAATCTCTTTCTTCTTTGGGAGAGTGGGTGCCAAGGATACAGATTACGGAAGCAGAGCTCCCTCCCAAGCTCTCAGCAAGCATCTCTCAAGGCTCTTGTAGTCTGCGATCTTCTCAGCCTTCCCCACATTGCTACTGCTATCTTATTCATGAAGATCTCGAGATCTGGACTTCAAGGCTGATCTGGAAGAGATCTATTTCCCTTTACGACGGTGATCTGTGATGGAGGAGTTTTTTTTTATTTTGCTGTTGGGCTTGATTTGAGTGTGGAAGATTTTCTGAGCTCCACTTCCATGGTTGACTGTGGTGGAGCCGACGAGGTTGAAGCTCCACTTCCATGGAGAATTTTTGTTGTTGTAGAGGGTATATTAGTCTTTTCACATTATAAATATAAATATTAAATTAAAATAATACATCACTCCTTCCTGCATACCAAACATTCTTTTAATCTCACTTTCACTTTCAATTCTATCAAAATCAGTTCCGCGTACCAAACTGGACATTCGAGAAGCAGGTTTGGTAGCACTGAATAGAATCATGAATGAATGTTTATCCTTTTCAGTTTTCAATGACCTCAGACACCGTCATTCCTTCAAATTAATTATCGGATGTGTGTGTGTGAGAGGGAAGGAGGGAGGGAGAGACTGTTGGAATAAATATATAATTTAACCGAGTATATTTAGTTTTCATCTGACATCAGCTTCTCATCAGTAAAAGATAATCATAATTGAGCAAAAATGTGTGTGTGAGAGACAGTTAATCTCACAAAAAGAGCTTATTGATACTTGAGAGATATTCCCAAATCTCAATATGAAACTAATGGCAATATATAAGCTAACAGGTTCCAAACATAAAATAAATTATTTCCAGTATAATATTTTGATTTATAATGTAAGTCATTTAGAGGGTAACTAATGACTGTTTATTTATTTTATCTCCATAGAATTAATGTTTAAATATTATTTATTGTATTTTTCTCTCTCATTTGAAATATCATTTAATTTAAATAAATTTGAAAAAATTAATTTAATTTAATAGACTAATTATCATTTCTTGTTTTCGATAAATTAATTAAAATGATTTATATTATATCGAAATATTAGATGCAACAACGAATCTTTGTCAAATTCGTGAACATTGGATTTAATGCAAATATTTAAATAATCATCAAGTGCTTTACGACTTACGAGTTATGACGAACACCCAAACAGATACCAATGCTTACACGTATTATGATTGGCTCGATTACCATCCTTTATATATATAGACATAATAAAGAAATAGATTCATCATAAGGTGCATGAACCCTACTCAAATAATGAAATCAATGAGCACAAAAATAATTTGGGAGAGACACCCGCATACGTGTTTGTTGTTTGGGATAAACATGCAAGTTTTAATTTGTTTGTTGTTAAAATGACGTGTATATATATATCTAACTTTCTGAAAGTTAAGGGTGTGGTTGAATCAGCTGGAACCCGCGTAGGTCCGCCTCTGTATAATGGGATGGTTTAAAAAAATAAAATATCTAGAAAACTCTTGCCATCTAACACAGTTCCTTATCTTCGTTTACGTCATTCTTAATTGCACACGCAGCTAATAATTATAAGGACCATACCAGCAGTTAAGAGCGGATGTGAACGGTGGAAGTAAATTAAAACCCCAACTTAATTAGATATATACATAACGAGACCTTCAAATTAAGGATTGCAATGATAACGTGCATGTTGTCTCCATACGCAAATTCAATAATTTTTTTTTTTGCAAATCAAAATAATCTTCTCCACATATCTACTTTGTAAACTGTAAAACCACTTTTTTACCGCTTTTTTAAACGGGTTGTCTCTCCTACTCCCCGCACGACATCTCCATGTTACAAGCAAATAATGACTCGTACAATTCTCCTGCAATAGCACATATTAAAATATAAATACCACGTTTTCAAAGAAAGAAAACACTGATAATGTTTTTCACTTTGTTCAGAGAATGCACGTATATATATTCTGTATTAATGACGATGAAATGGGGAAAGAAAGTGAAATAGTCATTATGCATAACTAATTCGTACGTTTGGTTCAACCTCCGATTTAATTGACGTGGTCGCGCAAGTTAGAGTCATAATTCCCTTTGGCAATGTGACACTTTTGGCTATTAATTCTTGGCTTCATTCCCACCTCTTCTTCTTCTTCTTTTTTTTTAGGGAGACTCTGAATTATGAAAAATAAAATAATTAATATATACACTTAATTCCACTCACTCGCGTTACATGCTTCACGTTGTCTGCTAAAATACACACACAAACACACCCCTCCCTCTTAATATAAAACTTGCTTAATGCAGATTAATAAAATGAACTAAATGGCTAATCTCAACATGGCTAATTTGAACAAATATGATATCATCTCTATAAAATACTACAGTGTAATATTAGAATATATAATATTAAGTAAATTAGTTTGCTAAAATACCCCAGTGTAATATTAGATTATATAATATTAAGTAAATTGGTTTGATAAAAATGATAAATATAGAAAAAAACTTGAGATCTTATATTAGCTAAAATCAAATCCAATCCAAAAATAACTTTTATACTCCTATCAGGATTAAAATGATAGTTAAGAAATATAGACTTTTAAAGAAATCAAATCTAAATCCTCCAAATCTAATCTTTCTGCTAAACAGGAAAACAGAGTCCGAGCAACCACTTACTCTCTTCTCGTCTATCACTGTCCTAAAGGTCATAAGTATAGTCATAGCTGATAACTTTACCCCCTCAATTTTTTTTTGTTTCTTTTAAAGAAATACATTTTATGCAAAAGCCAATTACGTGTATTAATTTCGCAGTAATATATAAGTATTTTGTATTGTTCCTCAGGCATAGGCCTTTCGTCATTTTCTTGACTTATTGTTATTGCCAATTACAAACCGGTAAAACTTCCCATTTTATAGCCAACAAGATTCCTGAAAGATTAACATTGCATGCTTGCCACGTGTAAAGATTCGCCTTGCTTACTGGCAGAGACTCAATAACCGAATTCACAAAAACGAAAATATCTCAAGCACGACTTCGCAAAACCTTAGATGTAGGCTTTTATTAAGGTTAGCTTTGACGCATGCAATATAAGGAGATCGACGGCAGAAAATGTAGTAAAATCTCATCATATATAGGAACGACAAACCAAAATCATGGCTCATTTCTACTCCATGAATCAGCCCTCCTTTTACACCAAATACATTCAGATCTAAAGGCGTAAATTAAATCACAGGAATGTGTGTGTGTGCGTGCGCGTGCGCAGCTCACAGACTTGGCTGCGGCTGCAAATTCAGAGAAAGAAATGAACTTAAAAACAACAATAATAATGACAATAATACGCCAGAGAAGGACAGGTAATTAATGTTGCTTGATTCTATTTACACTTCCCTCGTCGTCGTCGTCACCAAGTTTATTCTTCTTCTACATCAGCAGTTCGTTGACCCATCCCAGATCTGGGGCTGAGCAGGAGGAACCGTTGTCATTAGAAACAACCCTGCTCTCTCTGCTGAGAAATGAACTGTCTGGAAATAATTTCCCATTGGAGAAACTTGAAGAAACAGAACATGTTGGTGGGTGGATATTATGAGGGGATGGCGAAAGAATGAACTGCTGCTGCTGCTGATCTTCACAGTTAATCAAAGACATGTCATGCCATGGAAAATTTGGGGCTTTTGTGGAAGAAACGGGCGAAGCATTAGCTTCAACGAAATTCAGACCCTCCAAGGAGCTCATTAATTCAGTGAGAGCGTCTTTATAGCTCGCCAGCCCATGACTGTTCATCAACCTGCTAGCTGACGCCTCGCATCCCGCAAGTCTGTCACAATATCGGCAGATTGGCGACACTCCGTTCGCAGTCGATCGGCGTTTCACAGGGGAAAGGGGCGGCGACACAGGGGATGACGAAGGTGAAAGTGGCGGTGACAGATGGGACATACCAAACAGCGTGGATGTCGGAGATGAAGTGGAACCACCAGCGGCGCAATGATGGCAAAACAGGCGGCAATTGTTGGATCCCGAGGTTGGGTTAAATAATTTGTTATGATTCTTGCACAAAACGTTATGGTCGGCCGATGAGGAAGAGTTGTGGGACTGAGAATTAACAGGCAAAATTCTCAGCTGGCGAGGTGTGTGAGCGAAGAAACACACCTTTCGCTTACAATTCTTCCCATCTTTACAAGCCTCAGTTCTGTACCTCGCAGGGTGAAGCCAGCACTCGAACACGCCGTGCGCGAACTCGCAGCTATCACCACGGCTGCACCCGCCGCGGCGATACTCGGGACAGACAGCGCCGGAGTAGTGAAACCGGCGGGGGTCGCGGCGGCGAGCCTTCTCACCGGGGTGAGCGAAGGGGCAGTCGGTCCAGTCGTGGCTTCGGCTGCGGGTGCATCGGCGAACCTTGAACTCGTACATGCGGAAGTGGTCGGAGGAATAGGGATCAGAGTCGTCGTCGTCATCAGAGTCGACGTTGAGGTTGTTGCGAGGGAGGAACCTGTGAAGGAAGGGCTCGTCGGGGAACATGTCGGGGGAAGGACGAGTGAGGAGCTTGCGGGGAGGGATGTGGAGGACGGATTTCTTGGGGGAGAAGGGAAGGAACTTGTGGTGATCAGCACAGACGCTGCTCATGATGAATGTGGGATGGAGGGAGGGAGGGAAGGAAGGAGAGATATAGAAGAGGGAAGGAGAAGCGTGGCTGCGTCACATTTGAGATGGGCATGCAGAAGAGGGGTATGTGGCAGTCTTCCAATAACTGTCCCGCCTATGTGTTGCTGTCTCCTCTCTCTTGCTCTTTAAATATTTTTCAAGCCTCTCTGCATAGTTTATATACATATATATATATATATGATTTGTGGTGATACTAGAATCTATATGATTGGTAATGATCAAATACATGAATGAGTTGAAATAGCATCTTGTTAGTAAAAAATCGTTTAAAATTGTTCAAACATATTTAAAGAAAATCATTATATGTCCGAGTCAAAATAATTGATGAATCAATATAAAATCATCTAAAAATATGAATGGGAATACCTCCCATTGCACAATTAATATATTAATTAATAATTTATCCAGAGATTTAATTTACCATAAAATACAATTCATCTATATAACAGGCCAACCGGTATGGTAGTAAATCTTGGTGTGGAAATTTCTTAAATGCGAAGGTTACTCTGGCAGCGCAAGAGGAACAGCGTTAAGGAAAAGATTGCGTCATGGTCAAAGAAACGGATTTTTTATGATTCCAAAGATTAAATTGAAGGGAGGGAGGGGGGACGTATATACATTACGGGGAATCCTCTGGTTTGATCTAGAAGATGGCCTTGAAAGGAATAGATGAGAGATATATATTTCCTGATTTCCTCTATCAGATTCTCCGTAATGAATGTACCAAAAAAAAAAAAATTCTCCGTAATGAATGGGGGCGGATATGTCGCCACGTGGATTTGCATGGTTTTCGGGCCAGAATTTTAGTTGTTTGGTTTAGGGCCGATGAGACCATGTGGTGTTAATATTAAGACACTGCGGGATGTATGGAGGGGGACCGAGCCCATTAATTTCTGGGAGCCCAGAGGTGTAGAAGCCCATATTATTGATTAGTTCCTAAGTGGCAATGAACTCTGGGCATGATGCTTTAACGGTAGCTGGCCCAAGTAGCAAGAAGTTTGATTTGGTTTAAGTGAGATATTGAGTTTGAGCTCCCATGTATATAGAAATCCCAGTTGAAAGACTCGTCCATCACAACCAAATATGTATACTGGATCAGATTCGGATGTAGTCGAAATAAAATTCAGGTGAAACTGGTGGGTAAGGAAAAAAAAAAAAAAAGACTCAGCGTGATGCTGGAATGGTATAAGGGGAAAATCGCCTGGAGGCTGGGAAGAAACTTTTAGGACCACGCCTTGTAACTCTAAACTCTCCACCACTTCCCTTCCCAATAATCAAATAACAAATCCTCTAATAACGAACGAGGACACTTGTTCCATTTCCAATTGACTCCCATGACACCCTTGTCCACTTTATTTGGTGCTGTATATGATTTCAACTCAATTTTATGTGGTATGCTATATCATTTATGTTTAATAAATAAAATAATGTGAGAAAAACATATTTACTATAAATAATGTCTTATATTTAAGACACAAGGGAATGTAAGTTATCTCCCATATGTTTCATTTGAAGTAAACAAAAATTAATTATATTAATCTTCTCTTACAGTTTAATCACTTTTCAATTTTGTCTTTTTTTTTATATACCACCCTAGTTTTTATTATAGTTTCACTTTTAGAAAAAAAACTTATCCTAAACATAAATCAATTAGAGTTTATATTATCTTTTCAATTTTATTCTTATTTAATTTTGTTGATGATAGAGGTGAGAGAGTCGTGAGAATATTTTGTAAATGAAGTGCGATAATTTTTTTTTATTACTTTTAGCGATTTAGTGTCCGGTGCTTGTATCAATTTAAGGCATGTTCAATAACTTACTTAATGATTATTGATTTGAGAATTGGTTTAAATGAACTTCTAATAAACACGATAGTGATACATTATAACTCAAGAGTACAATGTCTATCCAAAATGAAATTGTACTCTTACATTAATATGAAAGTTTAATTTTCTGACTTGCGAATAGGACCACAAAAAACTTCATGTCTATTTTATCACCAGAGGAGTACAAAATAAATTCTAGTTCTCTTCCATTCACAGCATATGTCATTACTCTTTTGGGTTTTATTAGTCTAAATTATAAGTGCAATTTAAAAAATATGGAGCACTTAATTTATTCCCTTTTAATTTACCCTTATATACAACTAAAAATAAATATGGTTTTTAACTTTTAATTACTCTTGTTTGACATTTTTTAATAAGCAAACTTTCATTTAACTGCCCTGCTGAATCTGTGCATGGGTAGGTAAATTTGGCTTACACTGTAGTCAGATGTGATTAGAAAGTGAACTTAAGTATCCCATAAACCATAAAACTCACTATTCATTGTCAATCTAAACAGCATCACCATGTCTTCAAGAACGGTCCAAAGAATGTAGTGAGAAAGAGTGACTGTTCCTTCTCGACCCTTCTGTCTTATATATATTTTTTCCAGTACTTCATGTTTCTTCTTTTGAGTGGTAGTTTCACTTATATGTGCATTTATATTATAGTTAGTTTGAATTATGTGAATCATTTATAGCTAGCTATTCAGTTTAGAATGAATAAAAACGATTGCATTTACAAATAAAACTGGTCAACAGAGCAATCTGGTGAAAAGTTATAGTAACCAAAGGCAAAAGAAACAAAGGAAACAGAGAAGCAACTTTAACGATGGGCAATTCATAATCATGTTTCCATTTTAATAGATCTCTCATTGATTGGATTTATAAAAAAGCCAAATAAAAAACTTTTGTCAATGTAAAGTTTTTATGGATCCAATGGAGAAACTTCTCATAATAACAGGCACTTCAACTTACCTCTTATTTTTGTGTATGGGTTTTCAAGGAATAAAAAAAAAATAAACAGATTAACAGATTCTAAACAGATGAAGCAGATCCTGTAATGAGGCTGCAACCATTCAAAAACTATTCATTTAGACACAACATATTAAAGAATCTTGAGGGGGGAAACAAGTAGAAGCATATGTGACATTTATACATACAAATCAACTTCTGTGACTACTTCCTAAGTTCATCATCTGATGTATGCCCAAAACATATCATTGGAACCTCACAACAATGCAAGATATGTCATCCTTGCTCTTCCTACCAACGGCCTCATCTATCAACCGCTTCGCCGCCGCCTGAGCATCCTTTATATGTCTGATACACTCCACTGCTTCTTGGTTTGACACAACCTGTCAATGTGTGCACCCAAAAAAAAATCTAATCTTTATGCTCAAGATTTGAAAAATTATTAATCCTCCTGTGGCTTTAAGTGTATTAGAATATGATACCTTCCATATTCCATCACTTGCTAGAATGAGGAATTCTGTGTCATCATCGATGTCCTTTATCACCACATCAGGTTCTGAACTAAGATGCATCTTCAAGCTCTTATCACCAAAAGCCCTCGCTACTGCTAGCTGCCCATCTACGCGAGGCACATCGCCTGCAACAATACCAAAATCCAGAACTGCTCTTTAAAAACCAGAATCAGAGTGCAGATGAATTAGAATTAGAATTTTCATTAGGGTTGTCTTTTTATAAAACATCTTGAGCCATTTGATAGGACTCCCTTTTTACATTAATCTCTCCTTTAATTGAATAATGTGGGGCTTCTTTTATATTCTAGTACAGATAAGGATACTGGGCTCATGCAAATGTACAACTTTCTAGATTTGAAAAGAATTGTGTCTTACATTAAAAGAAGACCACAAGAACATATGAAACAACTGGCCATACCTGGAATGTTGGACACGAAACCACCCCGGCTCTCGATCAATCCTTTTTCCCTGCTTGGCTCGTGATCAATTGATAGTTGTTCTGCCTTTCCGTTCTTGCAAATTACAGCTCGAGAGTCTCCAACATTCCCTACTACGAGCTTCCGACCATTAATGAGTATTGCAGTTACAGCAGTTGATCCTCCTCGTCCCAACACAAGTGCTTGTTCAAGTATTTTCTCGTCTGTTGTGAGATAAGCTCTCGTCACTGCACTTTCTGGGTCATTCCAGAAGTCAGGCTGCTTGCAGCACAGAGAAGAACGCATTAAAGAAGAACACGTTTACGGAAAATATCAATATCTAAGGTTTTGTTTAGATTAAGGAGAAATGGAGGAGAGACAAAGGTTTGACTAGATCTAAAATGAAATCTTTCCTCCTTCCTCTCCCCAACCCAAACATATCCTGAGTTGAAATAATCATAATCTGACAATTACCTGATTCAAGATGTTGTCAAAAAGGTGATTCTGCAAATAGCTTGCAACGTCATGACCCAAATGGCCATCAAATATAGCAAACAATCCTAACTCTTTGTCCTTGTCTTGCTTGAATTCTGAAACTAGATAATCTTCCATAGCATGGCCTGATTTTCCCTTCATCAAGTGAAAGCCATGTGTGATATGCTTCGACATTTTGCTTTTTCCTTTTCCTGTGTCAGCTGCTGATGTCCCAAACCCAGCCTTGGCCTACAAGCAAGATTTAAAATCAATCTCATGCCTTCATTAATTACTTCGAAAAGCCACAACAAACTCTGAAATTGAAATGAAGCGTCGTGGACTTCAACTTTTAATATTGAAAGGACTAAAAAACAAAACGGATTATAAAATTGTGCACGGTCATTTCATGTTTGAAAAAGAATACAAATCTTTAAAAAAAAAATTGATGGTATTGGCTCAATGGAAGGTCAAAACCTCAATTTCTTCAAATTAGCACAGGTCTCTATGCCCATCTTGATCTCTCCAATCATCAGTTTAGACGTTAATATGCTGTCAAGCACACTCCTCATCAGTTTCAACTTTCTACTTAAGCATATCTGATTAGTGCACAAAGGAAAAGCCCCTGATTTATAAACCAGAGAACATTTTATCGCGGTTTTCTTCCAGGAGAGTTAATCCATATCTAAATACAAACCCATATGAACAACATAAAGATGAAGCTCTCTAACTTTTTGGTTTTTGGCCAACATGACGCTCTAACTTCGAATACTGTTAATCAAATTAGATGAAGGACTAAACACTTTACATCACTCATTTGAAAACAAATCTGTAACTTGAAGAGAACTACTACAGAATATGGTAAGAATATTACAATTGCAGAAAAGAACCGTGAACAGATTCCACTAATAATCTGGTACCATCCCACAAGCGAGGGAAGGATCAGCACAGTTGGGCACGTTTAATTGAGCATGAGAAGATTGGGTTCTCTCCTACTTACCTTCATCTTGATGAGGATTTCTTTGCCATTCATGTTTTTATTGCAAGAGAGGTTCAAATGGTCCAGAGAGAGAGGGGGGGAGAAGATGAAGATCTAGGGTGGGCGGGACAGGTGTATAAATAAGAAAGCTTTGACTTTGAAGCATGTGATATCCCCATTGCTTTAACATTTTATATACCGCGTAATTTCAAATAACGCGTTCTTGAGGATGACTTTTCTTAGCCCTCTTTGCCCGCCCCATAAAAAAAAAACAAATCTTGCCTTCCCATTATGATGTCAGGGATTTTAAGAAAGGAATTTACAGATTTTAAAATAAATTTATTGAAGAATTTATTTATTTTAAGATGATTTTTAAATATTTTTTATTTGGATGTGCGCGTATCGATTTCTCAAACATCCACCGTATACCGTTTTAGCTTCTTTCCCACTTGCTAGTTGCTTCTTCGGCTCTGTTTCGGTCCATGGAAAAATATTTCACCAAATTGTATAAAATATTCGAGATAATCACCGTGATGTCCCCAGAAAAAAAAAATTAACGAGCGAATAGTACCGAAATTTGTAACTACACATTCTTCACTTAGTATAAAAATTTTTAGTGATTAAATCCATTCTTTAAAATTTTATAATGATTTTTCTCAAATTTTTGTTTCTCTTAAGATCTAATTATTTTCTCCCAAAAAAAAAAGTATCTACGTATTCAACTGAACCAGTCGGCGCTTATTATGAAATATTAATATAGCATACCGATGAATCAATGTAGCAATAATAAGAAACAAGAAATTGGTGCTTTTTAATGAAAGGGGTTAATAAAACAGGGGATCATGATTACAGAGACGTGGTTGTATGGGATCATAATAATCAATCATGGAGGACTTGGTGGTGTGGTTGATGGCTTGAGTCAGTCATTAACAGCCACCTGGCTGGGAATTGATCAAAGGGATCATCACTTTAATGTGAAAAAAAGAGAGAACACTTCTTTTGAACAATGAGCTGGATTGGTTGGCTCGTCTACAATGTATTATATAATAGGGTTTCGTAATCATCCAGATTTTTACTTTAATCAATTAATTTCTATACAATCTTCTGCCTTTAAAAAAATAAAATAAAAAGCTTTTGTGCTTTTGTATTGAATCCACACTTTTTATTTCTCATTGTTAAAGAGTAACGTGTGTTTGGGAAGTCCGTGGGGAGAAATGAGTTTACAGATTTCAAGGTATTTTACGGATTTCAAGATGGTTTTATGGATTTCGAGATGGTTTTAATGAATTTTAAGATGGTTTTTACAGATTTCAAGATGGTTTTGTCTCAACTTACGTGCACCGTTTAGAAAACGGTGTTCCCAAACAAGCACAACATCTTAGAGTCACGGACAATAACAAGCTCAGGTGATAACAACCATACACTTGTGAAATGCTAAAAAAATACCAATTTTTAGCCTCCTTTATCCAAACCGCAACCAATGGTGACTCATCCATAACCCAACTAAACCATGATCTGATCTCTCTATTGTGCACATTATACTATATAGTATAGTGCTTTTTTTATTTACATTTTACTCGCATGCATAACTTTTCTCACATGTTTATCTCATACCTCATACAGTGTAATAAAATCAAACTCATCCACCATACACACAGTTGTGTGTAATAAGGCTTGCTTTCCAAAGGCACCTTCTGATGTACTCCTATCATATTTAATATAAGCAATATACAATGTGATCCATCACTGTTTAAAAATACCCATGAAAAATAGAACATTATTTCTGATGTACTTCTCCTCTCTTTAGTAAGACTGACTTTAACAAAGAAATGAGATTATACAATGAATCTTATATCAAGGTGGGTCGGGAGGAAGAATTTCTTCTTTTCAACATCACACGAATCTCATCGGGAAGTCTCAAGTAGGTAACAAACAGAGATTAACAGAGAGAGCTGCGCCTGCTATACAAATTCCTCCATTTTCTCTACTTATTATTACATCCACATCGATCACTTTCTCTCCAACAACCATCTGGCTTTCATTAATTTGATGACATATACATATATATATATAAGGCTTAGTGGGGCCACCTTTTGCCTCTTACATAATAAATATATATATATATATATAAGGCTCAGATCTCAGACTTGCATACACTGGATGACATCTTCCGAGTCTTTGGTCTTGATCCATTCAAGAGATTAAATTTCATAGATTTATAAATTATTGCAAATCACAAACTGTTTAGACTCTAAGTTGATTAAAGTACTTGAGTAAATAAAAAATGGGTCAACAATTCCCTAAAGCTGTAGTGCTGTTGTTGTTTTTATTCAAAATATAGACAAAACATAATAGTCTTCTTATTCTAGAGAGGAGCAGGTGGCCGGGAAACTTAACCCACATGGATTAGGAGCAAATTGCATTGAACACGGTGAATTATTGGGTTCTGCGTTACCTTTTGCATGAAAATATATTAAAATACAAATCTTATAGATAATTTAAACAATTAGAAGACTGAAATTAGGAAAAAATATTGAACTAGAAATTATAAAAAGACACATGCAAGTGGCCCTACACGAGGGAAACAGAAGATATTTCTCTGACCTTTAATCTTTTTTTGTTTTATCAGCATACAAAGGCACGTTGGCTCCTTCCTCCTCCTACGCTGGACGCACATTTTACCCATGGCAACTTCCCTAACA
>JANTPZ010141478.1:649-12284 GCA_025593235.1 Vachellia pachyceras | reverse complement strand
CGTAAATCCTCGTCCAACACCAAGATCCTATACACGGTCTACAAAATTAAATAGTACTACACATTAGTCTACAACTAATTTGGGGTAAAATTATTGTTCAACAGGCTTGAAATTATTATTTTAAATATTTAATAATATTAATATTTATACTAAAATTCTAATTTAAAGTTTAGAATTTTAAAGATATAATATTTTTTTTAAATTACAAGCCCTTAATTTATTAAACCACATACATCAATCAAATTTTCAAGTATACCCCTAATATTTCAAATAAATTATTTAAATGAATTTTAATAAATAGAAGCACCCACATAAATTTATATATGTAAATACTTTTTATTTAAATAATTTATTTAAAAAAACTTTCTATATATATCTTTAAATAATTTATTCAAACGAAATTATAATTTATTCTAAATACTTTTTATTATAAATATATCTATACTCATAAATATATACACACACACACACACATATTTTATTTATTTATTATTATTATTATTTTTAACAAATATATACTTAACTATATATACGAATATATATATTTTTAATCATGTAACAGCAAAACTAATAAATTTGCTTATATCAATCTAACCATTTAATCATCAACTATTTAGTTCAAATATCACTATATCAAAAATCATATCTTTTTTTAATAAACAAATTCGTAAAAATATTCCAGGTATCAGAAAAATAAATATAACATCACAGATCATAGTTATAAAAATACATCTACAATTTTATGGTCTTCTACAAATAGAACTTAAACTGGAAGAAAACAAAAATACCAAAATATTCTCCAATCAACATAATATTACTACCAATAGAAAGAGAAAAATATTTGGAACAATTTTCATGAAGGAAGTTGACTGAAAGTAAGTCGTTTTACTTAACTAAATAATCCTAAAAGTAGGACTTTAGACTGGAAAACACCCCTTCAGATGCTTCTTCCTCTCTCCAACGTCCTCTCTCTCTCACTCTACCGGCGACGCTTTCTCTTCACTAATGGGATATGTGTGTGTGTGTGTGAAGTGACTGATGGGTGTGGTGCGGGTATTTATAATACCCCCACACCCTCAGCCAGCCGAACTCCACCCACAATTCTTTTCTTTTCTTTTGTTTTTTTTAAAACCACAGCTGCTGCCCTGACTTTCCCCCACTGCACACGCATAATTAGCCTTTAAAGAGTCAAAGGCTGCTGAAAAAAATATCTCCACTGACTCACGCAAAGAAACAGCCTTTGACCCTTCTTTTTTTCTTTTCAAACGCATAAGCAATAAAAGGCTCCCCTGCCACACGCCTTCTGACATGATGGAGACGTTACATGTATCACTCTCATCTATAATATAAACACTTAAGGTGTTGAATAGGTTCTAAGTTGATAATTTTTGTGTTGGCAAAATTTTTTCTTGATAAAATTCTCTCTCTTTCCATTAATAAAATATTCTTACATCTCTCCTCCATTTCTTTCTTTTCAATGAGAATTAAATAATGATAAAATTAAAGAAATATCTATTAATAATATTTAGGTTGTTATCAAAAAATTTTTTTTTACAAATGTGATTATAAAAAGGGTTTGAGTGGTATGCTTAATTATATAGTAGTTGAGTTATATAGATTCTCACTTGTCATTTTCCACTGAAGAAATATAGCTTCTCACCTATCAATGACAAGCACCTTTTTTGTGTTGAAAAAATGATGGTGTGTGTCAAATAAAGGAAGTTCCAAGTTGCTTTGGTGAGAGGACGGCCAAGGGTATATAAGCTATCCTATGGTTGTAGTGAGTTAAAAGCGTCAAGAGGAAGGTGGGTCTCATGCTCACAACATCAGGCCATCAAAAGGAAAACTAATTGAAAACTATCACATTGCCCCCTGCATGTGCGATAAAATGCAGTGACTGACTTTATACCATTTAAAGATAAAATTGTTCAACTAATAATATTACATAACTAATTTTTCATGATCTGGTGCCGACACCATCAATAAGGCCCCAGATGAGAGAAGGAAAAAGGAAATTGAAGGTATGCAAACATACTTGCACCATAGCTATGCAAACATATAAAATATCAAAGGTATTACTACTTTAACACCCAAATCAAAGCAAACATACTCCATGAAAGGGCTATGTCATTGGGGATTGCCAACCAAATATGAACTCATATTTTGTTGCAGAAGAAAATAATCAGCCAGTCCAATTGTACAATTGATGTTTAAAACACCTAATCAGTAATCAACTAGTCAACAATTTTAAAGGAAGATGGTTTATTCATATGTCTAACTTGTCCTCCACGGCAATGATTGCTCTGGACAAGCGATAGGTTGGAACCAGCTCGTTTTCAGAGATTGCAAGCAAATAAAACTGGAACCGGATCAATCAATTCATGGTTACTAATGAAGATTACCAACACTATTTTCATGCAGTACTTTTTCATCCTCCTCGCAGTTCATTGTTGCCATTTCTATAATCCATATTGTTTTCCAAGGTCAATTTTTGTTGATATACAAGTTTCAATCATGGCCATCTTGTAAGTAAAGGTTGGTTTTGTGTAGAATAATTGTGTCAAGAAACTGTCAGCCATGCTTATTTAAGGAAAATGTGTGTATGAATGCATGATGCCATTGCTGAATGTGGAAGTTTCTCCTAGAGGAAGCCAGCAATCTCCAATTGTAATTGAAAATTGTTGAAAATCATGGACATAGAAGAGGAAAAGGGATAGTTGCTTACGCAATAGCCACACCTTCAACATAATCATCTATTAATCCTTCAATCTCCTTATTGGCAATTCAGCCTACCTAAGGATATTAATTTTCAAATCATGCTTGCAGTAATGCGAAATGATACAACAGAAACAGAAAAGAAATATTCTATTCTAAAGCTATAGACCATAAAAACAAGAGATTGCTCAAGAGAAGAATTCTTAATGTAGTCCTGAAGGTAGATTGATTCTAAACCTTATAGAGCAACTCCATCCATGCAGCATAAATGCATTGAGTAAAAATATAGCAGTTAGTTAAGTACGAAATGTTCTATTCTAAAGAAATATTTATTAATAATCTTTAGGTTGTGATCAAAATTTGTTTTACAAATGTGATTATAATAAGGATTTGAGTGGTATGCCTAATTATGTCATAGTTGAGTTATACAGATTCTCACCTACCATTTTCCATTGAAAAATATAGCTTCTCACCTATCAATAACAAGGACCTTTTATGTGTTGTAAAAATGATGGTGTGTGTTAAATAAAGGCAGTTCCACGTTGCTTTGGTGAGAGGAAGACCAAGGGTATATAAGCTATCATATGGTTGTAGTGAGTTAAAAGGGTCAAGACGAAGGTGTGTCTCATGCTTACAACAACAGGTCATCAAAAGGCAAACACAATTGAAAACGGTCGCCTTACCCCCTGCCCGTGTGATAAAATGTGTTCACAGGCTTTATACCATTAAAAAGTAAAATTATTCAACTAATAATAATGTTACATAACTAATGTTTTATGATTCAATGCCAACACCATCAATAAGGCCACATATGAGAGAAGGAAAAAGGAAATTGACTATACCCAAAATAGAAACAAAAAAGTAATAAATTTATCCAATCACAAGTAGTTAAAATGATATTTGCCTAAATTCTTTGCCTTGGATAAAACATAAAGAATTAAAGACACTTGTGTTTTTTGGTTCAATCATCACATTATCACATCCTAAATTTTGATTATATTCTCATAATATTTGCACAACTGCCTTATTACTATGATTGCCAAAAAATCATGAAACATCACATGAAGAGAAATTAGAGAAAAATCCATCCAAATTAGTCCATTTGGCTTACTACTATAACAAGCTTAAACCAAAGTTAAGAAAACTCAATGAGATAAATTCATCCTTCTAACTTTTTGGGTTGATAATGGATTTTGGCTTAAAGATGTCTTTTGTCCAAAGGCTTTTTCAAACAAGGTTGTGTGTTAGAGAATGACTTTGGTGCAAGAATGCATTTTGGGCTTCAAAGACCCCCCATCCAAACACTCCCATTAATTTTTTTTACTTGCAAGTGGCCATAGAATTAAATTTCACTTCCCTCACTTGTCAAAATAATTATTCATGACTTCACACGGTTAGCCAGGCCTTGATGCCTCTTTTCTATCATTTTCTAATGTAACTATTTAAATATTGAAAATTGGATATATTTATATGAAAAAAGTAAGCACTTAGCTTTATATATTAAATAGATTTATTAATTAATTTTGTCCCTTGTAATAACATAATTATTTGCTTGCATAATTAGTGTTTGATAAGCAAGTTCACACAAGTAGATACATGTAACAGCCAAGCATGCCTCCCTTGTAGATATTGTCATTGTTGTAAGCAAAGTAGTGCTTTGTTTCCCTGAGTTTTTACAATAACCCAGAAAATGCTTCTACGAGGAGAAGGTATCCACCCTTTTATGAGGTATGCTTCATCCCCCTTCCCTCGCTGGCACACCGACTGGAGGCCTGGCTCTCATACCAATTGTAATAGCTCAGCACCCCTCCCTTGTAGATATTGTCCATATTGCAAACAGAGTAGGGTTTTGTTTTTCTGAGTTCCTATAATAACCTAGAAAACACATCTATAAGGGGAAGGTATCCACACCCTTATAAGGTGTGTTTCGTCCCCCTCCCAACAACTGTGAGACTTCATAAGAAAAAAGCTACTTTACCTTGTATATCGTAAATTATGTTGGAATAATAGCTTCTAGGCTAATTCAAACATGCACTAAATTTATTTTATTTTGAAAATTGCTTTTTTACATAAATTTTTTTTATTATATACATGATGTAAGAAGCAAAATTTGGCAAAAAATATTAAAGATACAAGTTTTTTAAAGAAGTTTTAACAATTGACTTGAAATTATTTTGTTCTTCGATTGTATGTTTTCTGTATGCCCTACCAATTATTCTATCTGATCATCAATATAAGAGATTGATAATTTAGAAAGATTAAATAAATTATTCATGTTGGCCATTTGAAATAAATATTAATTGGTTTTCCTATCGTGCTATCTTCATCATAACTATCTTTAAATGAAAATCTTATAAAACCAATATATCATACTTTAGTAATAAAATTATAAATTTAGGATATAAATGTGATTAGCTTATTATTAAGTTTTGGTGAGAAAAGCTTCTTATTGAGCAGTGGAGTATTATTTTACAAAAATTTCCTTTTGAAATTATGAATAAAAATTTTCTTAACATTAAAATAACTAGAAAGTCCCACATTGCTTTAGTAAGAATAAGATTAGGGGTATATAAGCTATCATATGGTTATGGTGGATTAAAAGAGTCAAGAGGAAGATGGGTCTCGTGCATACAATAACAAACCATCAAAAGGCAAACACGGTTGAAAACTGTCAATTGCCCCCTGTGCGTGCGATAAAATGAGGTGATAGGCTTTTTACAAAAAATTCCTTTTGATATTCTAAATACAAATTTTCTTAACATGAAAGTAATTTTTCTTATCCAGAAAGTCTTATTTTTTATCCAAAAAGTTTGAGTTCCTACGTGTCCAGAAATTTGGCTGTTCCTAACAGCAAAACGTGCAGGTTGAAACACTCTGTGCCTATTCACTTTGGAGTCACATCTAAAAGATATATCTAAAAGATAACCTCCTAGGCAAGATTTATGATAAGTAATTTAACTAAAAGATTAGATTTTTTCCCTTTATGGAAGTTGAGTTGGGTAAAGGAACTTAATTCTATTCAAGTAAGACCCAAAATTCAAACATTATGAATAGAGAGGACAATATTCGAATTTGAATTAGTAAGACTAAATTCCAGATAGATTTATAAAATAAAAATTATGGACATTTTCTCTATAGATTGTACCATGGATTGAATATACCACCAAAATGCCTTAGACCTTCACCACTTGAAGATGGATTGAGTGTTAGTGCAGGATAAGACCAAGAGGGGGGTGAATTGGTCCCCTTTTAAAATTTAAAAACTTAAATGCAAAAGCAAGATCAATGTCACCGAGAGATAAAATGAGAGATGAACAAGGGGATTTATCCTGGTTCGGTCCTTCTGACCTACGTCCAGTCCTCAGAGCACTTCTGAGCTTTGTAATCCACTAATCAACAATAAACTAGGCGTACCAGCCTTTACAATGGAGATTCACACTCCCCCTTACAATACGTAATGAAACAGAGTCACACTCTCTCTGTTTTCTGATCAATTCTCAGCCCAATAAATTCAAGGTCCCAACCTTGAATATCTCACAAGTTTAAAGCAAGAAGTAGCTGAATGAAACTCTCTTAAAGAGTGAATAGCTAATAATGAAGCTTAGTGAAATACTAATGATTTACATAGAAAGTCGCTGAGTGCTTTGAATGTTCGTAAGAATTGTTCTCCTCTTTTACAATGAATGCTCGGGCTTTTATAGTTGAGAGGTAATGAAGTTTCCGTTAGAGACATTTAAGTGTCCGTTACTCTCATTCACCAACCCTTCATCTTCACCATTAATGCTGTATTAAATGCTTCTGAGGAATGTAGGCATCGACGGCTGAATCATGCGATCTTTCTGTTAGGAGGTAAGGACAGCGTTTTCTCTTTCTATGATCCTGGGCTTCTGCATTTATGAAGGCAGGTGAGATTCAAACGTTGTTAGTAACGAATAAGGAAAGTTGCAGAGCAGGTAAAAAGCTGTCAGTGAGAGAAAATAGCCGTTGGAGAACAATGCTCGAGTGATAATTTAAAGTGCTCGAGTGTTTGCCAAGAATTTGAATTTTGTAAAACAATACTCGAGTGCTTTATGTCAATACTCCAGTTTTACAAACACTTTTGAAAAAGCTCGAGTGTTATCTGAGAGTGTTTTGAATTATAGGCTAAATACTCGAGTGTTGCATTTCTTGTACTCGAGTGATAGAGAACACTTTCAGCTTTTACTCGAGTGTTCAGAAACAAACAAGAAGTGAAGTTATTTGAAATGTCACAATACTCGAGTGTTGAAAACATAATACTCGAGTGTTGTCACTTTTCTGCCTTTACTCGAGTGTTAGGATGAAAGTGTTGTAATTTTGAGGAAATGAAACTCGATACTCAAGTATTCAAAAATCAATACTCGAGTGTTGTCAACACTTTCACTTAATACTCGAGTGTTGTGCTTGAAGTGTTGTCTTTCATTTGAAAACTTTGCCTGATACTCGAGTGTTGAGAACTAGTACTCGAGTGTTGGTAACACTTTCTCCACAACACGAGTGTTATACTTCAAGTTCAAGTATTTTGACTCAATACTCGAGTGTTCAAACTCAATACTCGAGTGTTGTCAATACTTCCATTTGTAACTCGAGTATTCTGCTTCAAGTGTTGAGTATTCTTTTAAAAAACAAAACCGATACTCAAGTATTACAACACAATACTCGAGTGTTGTCAATACTTCAACACTAATACTCGAGTTTCACATGAAAGTACTCTGTTACAACATATTTTATCACCAATACTCGAGTGTTCAAAATCATTACTCGAGTGTTTGTAACACTTTCTCTTAACACTCGAGTTTTCATTCAAAGTGTTGATTTCCAAAAACATTTTAACTTATAATATTCGAGTGTTACAGCTCAGAACTCGAGTGTTACCAACACTTTCAACAAGAACTCAAGTGTTGTCTGAAAGTATTGATTTTTACTTCATGAAAATGCTTGATACTCAAGTGTTAAAGCATAGTGCTCGAGTATCCTCAATACTTTCACACACAACTCGAGTGTTTCAACAAGAACACTTATTCATCAACAATTTAAGCTTGAAATCATTTTGTTATCATCAAAATAAGGTATCAACACTTTTGAGTTGGATTTTATGCATGAGTTTTGTATCATTAAGTTAATTAAAATGTTTCCAAGTGAGAGCTCTCATGTCAGAGCTTCAACAAAGGAATCAAATGCAGTTTATTAGGCTACTCATATTATATGCTTCCACTTTGAGATGGAAGAACTAAGGGTTTGATCTCATGCTATGTGGATTTTGGCTGGTCTACCTCACTTGAACAATGAGCCCATTGCGTAGTTACCAATCTCATGTGAATTCACTAGCAAATGGGTTTAGCTCGAGGTGATAAAGTGGGGGAGTAATAAGGGAGAATAAGTGTATATGATAAAGTGTTTGGATTGATGTTATCCATGTGACTTTAGTGACCATTGTGGCATATCTATCATAATGACGTAGAAATGACTATATTTAGTAATTTGTGAATTCAAATGATCATGTTGTTCTCATTATGATAATGTTATTGGTAACGATAATACTAATAATATTCATATGGTTTTACCTTGTTAATTTTAAAAAGTAAAATGACAGTGTAAACCCTTGTTTGAAAGTTGAGTAGAATATTTTGTTACAAATTATGTGTAATGATGACATTGAGAATTTCTATAAACTTATGTGACAAAGATTAAAAATGTAGATCCTTTATCCCTCATTGGCACTCGCTCGTATGTATTTTGAGTTAAATTTTTAAATACTGAGAATTTTATCTCATTCGGTTAATTTAAATCTTTTCAAGTAAGAGCTTTTTTTACTGGATTTTTAGGGAAGGTGCTAGAGGTCACTTAGCAGACTACTCGTAGTATAAACCTTTGCTTTGTATATGTACTGAGTAGAACTAGATATATCCAATTCGGGGCCCATATTTTAATACTACTATAGAGATACTTTGACTCGTCATGGCTAAAAACATACTCATGATACAAAAGGGCTAGTCACAACGTGTTACATGATGATTGTTCATGTGTTCACAATAACTAACATACTCCTACAACTTGGGGCCCGTTTGGTTGAGGGAATTGAATTGAATGGAAAATTTTTAAGTGGTAACATGTTTGGTAGACATTGGAATGGAAATTAGTTCGACTAAAAATTTCTTATTTGGTTGGATGAAATTTCATGGTAATTGTAGAAAACCATGGTCAAATTCCTATTATATCCTTAAATGAGTTTCAAATTTTTAAACCTATCATTACCCATTTGAACTTGATTATTCTGTGGAAGAAGGTAGGGTAGAGTTGTCTCTTACAGCCATTGACGCAGGAGGGAGTTAGTGTAGAGTTGTGGCTTTCATCCACTGACATTAAAGGGATGAATTTTGGGGAGATCTAGTTGGGGAGGGTAGGACAATGAGATGGCCAATTGAGAAGGGTTGCACGGAGAATAATTTAGGAAAGGACATTGGGCTCGGATACGGTCATATGAGGAAGAGGCTTTGTTGGTTGATATACTTGTTGATATCCTCGAGAGAGGCCGGAGTTGGGGTTCTCCATGTTTCATTCCTAGTTATGCACAAATCATGTAGACTATGATGCAACAAAGGCTACCCCAAATGCCAAGGTATAACCATAAATGAAAATGTATAATAGGAATTTGACCATGGTTTTCTACAATTAAATGTGAGCACCAAATGCCAATGTATAACCATAAATGAAACATACAAGACAAGGACATTTGAATGTGAAGCATAAATGGGAACGCGTAAGATGACATATAACAAACTCACATTCAAATTTAAGTTGTATATCCCACTTATAACCATAACTAAAACTGACAATAGAGTGACATTCGAATTTGAAGAATAAATGGCAATGCGCAACCTTACACAGATAAGAAGGGAAAATTTGAATGTGCATTGTACATTCTAATCTACAATTCAAAATGAAACAAACAAGACATGGAAATTCAAATTTAAGGGATAAATGGGGATGTGTAACTTAATTGAAACATACAACACTACAAATTTTAATATAGAAATGAAACTAATATAGTAGAAAATAATACATCAAAATATAAAGTAAACATAAATTCCTAACAATGAAAGTTTAAATGCATCTAAAAAGGTGAGCATGTAAAGCTCATAACAAGCAGTTGGTCACTAATTATTTATCTCCTTCCTCGGGGAGATCTTCTTGGGCTGATTCCTCCTTCCCCATTGGATGGGTTGAGAACCAGGAGGTTAACAGGAATAAACATCCTACCTAATGATGTTGAAACCTTGCCAAGGATTAGGATCTACATGGGAAATGGGTCATTGGAACTAGGAATTGTGGGGTCATAAAGTTCATTTGGAATGGCGGAAATTGGAGTGGAGCACATGGGTGGTTCTGAAGGTTGGGGATGAGGCATATGGGGCTTGGGATAGTTATGATAGAGAGTGGACTGATTGGTTTAGTTTAGTTTGTATGTGCTTGGGTTAATGTTTATGGATTGATGTGGATCAATCAATGCATGGTAAATAGGGGATTCATGTGTAGAAGGTGGATTAGAAGAAGTAATGGAGGATTGGAGATTTGTGTTATGCTGAGTGGCATGAAGGTTGTAATACCTTCCTTAGCGTGCTTTACTTTCTATTAGAGACTGATTGTGAAACCACTTTATGACCATCAAATGCTTAGAATTAGCCAACCAAGTAAAATCTTAAAACTTCGTAATAGTACTGTTCATCATTACTGTTCAATAGATGATTTCAGATTTTTGGTCAACTTTGAAAATTCATAACTAATTCTAGAAAAATTGAACTCAAGCAGTTCAAGATCCTAAATAATGCTTATTAAGTCCTCTACAGAGGAAAAATATCTTCTTGACCAATTTCGTAACCAATTAGTACGTTTAATTACGTGAAGAAACATTGTTCATTTGGTCATTTTTCCATTTTTCAGCTTTTTCCCTCAACTTTGGAAAATCATAACTTTTTATCTACAATCCAAATTCAGTAAAATTTAGCCCATTTTAAAGCTTGGAATGTCTAGTATTTTACTGAAAATTTCATATCATTTGGACTTCATTCGCTATTTTTCATTGTAACCTCAAGTTTGTCTCTTGTTAAGGGCTTTGGACCCCTTTTTCAATAACTTATTTGCTTGGATCCATTTCTTGCATATTTCCATTTGATGTAGAGTGTTAGAACAGGATTTGACCAAGAGGGGGGGTGAATTGGTCTTAAAAAAATTGCAGTTATCAAACACAGAGATAAGAGCAAAGTCACCGAGAGTGAAGAAGGAAGATGAACACAAAGATTTATCCTGGTTTGGTCTCCTTGACCTACGTCCAGTCCTCAGGGCACCCCTGAGATTTCCAAATCCACTATAGGAAATCAAACAGACTTTCCAAGCCTTTACAATCTGGGATTCACTCCCCCTTTCTCCTTTCACTATAACAGAGTGTAGCACCCTCTGTTTTCTAACACACTTTCAGCCTGATATACTCAAGACCCTGTTCTTGAGTTTCTCACAAGTTTACAATATGTTTTTGCCTCAGATAGCTCTCTAGAAAGAGTGGTGGCAGATAATGAAGCACAGAGAGAAATAATGAAAGAATACAGAGAATGAGTTAAATGCTATTCTTAAAGCTCAGTATATTCGTCTCTATCTTTCTATAATGAATGCTTCTCCTTTTATAGCTGAGAGTTGCTTAAATGTCCGTTAGACTGCATTTAGTGTCCGTTACTCTCATCAACGACCAAAGATTTCTGCATTAATTGCACTTAATGCTTTTGAGTCAGTCGAGGTCGAAGGTTGCAGACGAACGTTAATGACTCCGAGCCTCGGACCATGCTTTGCTTCTTTCCTCATTGATTGTTTTGAACCTGTGCATTTATGAGGGCAGCCATAATTCAAAATG
>JANTPZ010141461.1:0-11454 GCA_025593235.1 Vachellia pachyceras | reverse complement strand
ATCTCCGGACCCATTCGAATTGTTAGGGTTTATGATTTCGAAAACTTAGTGCGAAAAGTAATTACTCTACCTAATCCTTTGCGAACTGTGATGGCCCAATTCGTTTTCAAGATGAACTTATCATAAGACTTCCATTTTTATTCCATTTTCTTCCTAATTTTCCTCCCTAATCCAAAAATACCAAAAACAAGTTTTAATTTCTGCATTTAGATAAGTAGATTAGTTCATTCCAAACCAAAACCCCATTTGCATTTTGCATCGCAAACACAAGCATAAGCTAAGTACTTTTGGCGCGGGACTTGCTTCCGGTGAGAACGACCCTGGGTTGCACTATACAACCCTTGGAGATTATAAATTTAATTCTTGGCAAATTTTCAAGGTTGACCAACGACACTGTTTTGCGATTTGCGAGACAGGGCACGCCACATGGTGACTAGCTCGACACAACTAATCAAAAAGAAAAATAATGAAAACAAAAGTCAATACAGGTGAAAACTAGCTGCAGTTCAAGTTGGCCGCGACAAAAATTGGGATTAGTCGCAGCAAAATATAAACTTCATCGCGGCAAATACTCTTTTTCGTCGTGGTGAAAATTACAGAACTTAAACAGCGATAGCGGCGAAAAACACTAAACAAAATTTGAATGAAAACGAAATGGAATGGAAGAATCAAGAGTTAAATCACGTACTCTAGATGGTGGGATGGTAGTGATGCGTAGAAACACAAGGATTGCGGCTGCAAATGGAGTAATGCATGGATGGTGACAGCATAGAACAGAAAGCAATGGCGGAAGTTATGAAATAATGAACGAACTTTAAAAAGAAAAGACTGGCGGGAGATGAAGAGACACGATTTTCGCCATGGCGAAACCAATTTTTGGTCGCGGCAAAAATCTTGGTAAGATAAACAGTCTCAAAGTTTAATTGCGACGAACAATGAGATTCGTTGCGGTGAACACTTCCCGAGAGGATAGACTCAACAGACAACAAGTTTGGCCGCGGTGAAAATTGTATTTCGTGGCAGCGAAACACCACAGAGAAGAAAAACATAGAGATGGAAACACAAAACAAAGGTCTACAGTAAGCATTCAAGCCTATAACTTCAATCAATCATTATGCACATCCTCAAACATACAAGCAAGACCCCTTTCAAGAATAAACCTCTTGAAGACAAGACAATTACAAATCAAGAAAGTTTATTGAACTCAAAACAATACCGGTAGATAAAAACAACTAAGCTACCACTACTGGCAATGTTCCTCCCCCACACTTGAATCATTCATATTCACAACATAATCATCAAAAGTTCAAAGTAAATGACCATGTGAGGGAAAGGAATAACCTGAGAATCATGGCGGCTTACAGGTTTCTTCGGTGTCCCCATGCTCATGTTTCATAGTCCCAAGCATAGCATGCACGGGTACAACCGACTCAGCTGAAATTTTGTTATATGGTCCTGCAAAATCAATTGAAATGCCTCTCCCAGAGGTGATTTATATAGAATAAGGCATTCATGCACTTGTCGGTTAACTTCACAGAGTGTGTGTATGGCATGGAAAGCATGCTATCAACCGATATAAAATGAGCGCATGTTTCAATCGTTTTACAAGAACATAATGGTGGATCAGGGGGTTCAACAGGAATTTCTGAATCTTTTCCAACAAATGATGCATAAGACAATTGATGTGAACATGCAAATTCATTTTCTAATTCCAACTCAGTACATGCATCATCAATAGCAGCATCAATGGCATTAACACTCAGCAAAGAATAGTCCTCATATTGATGTTTTATGGCTTCATACATGTTGAATTGGATCTTACTCTCTCCCACTTCCATTGATATGCTACCTTCTTTCATGCTAATAATAGTATTAGCTATCCTTAAGAAGGGTCTACCCATTATTAAGGTGGACTCACTCATGGATTCTTTAGACATATTAAGTACATAGAAGTCAGTAGGAAAAACTAAGTCCTTGACCTTTACCAAAATATCTTCTACAACCCAGTCCGATTACCTAATTGTCCTATCCGCTAGTTGGAGTACTACAGATATAGTCTTCAAATTTTTGACCCCTAAAGCTTGATAGACAGGCTTAGGCATCACATTAATTGCAACCCCTAAATCTAGTAATGCTCCCCCTATGGTTATCTTACCTATAGTGCAAGGGATGGTGAAGGATCCGGGGTCTTGATATTTCACTGGAATTTGTGGTTTAAACAGGGCTGAAACATTAGATATTACTTGGACCCTTTCATTTGGCTTAAACTTTCTTTTATTGGTGCACAGGTCCTTAAGGTATTTAGCATATGTGGGGACTTTTTTCACCAAGTCAAGCAATGGAATATTAACCTCTATTTTGCTAAAAAAATCAAAAACTTCCTTTTCACTTTTCTTTTCAGCAAGTTTCTTACTCATAAGATATGAATTGGGAAAAGGGAGTTCATCAATGTTTACCTCTTTACCTTTTGATGAGGTAGAACCATTCTTGCTTTCTTTCTGATTAGTGCTCTTGGTCTCTTGCTCTGGAGCTATTCTTTCTTCTTCTTCTTCTTCTTGTGAGGATAATTCTCTTTTTAGTAGCAATTCCTCCCTTTTGGCGCTCTCACTTTTCTTTCCATGTGTTGTAGGGTGTGACAATCCTTCACATTCACTCGCCTCTTCTTCTTTATCCTCTTCTTCCTCATCCTTAAACTTCACTTGCTTCCCACTCCTCAAATTGATGGCATTTAATCCTTTAGGATTGATGACGGTGTTTGAAGGTATGGAGTCACTACTCCTTGCTTGTTGTTCACTCAAATTATTTGAGAGTTGAGTGACAAAGGAGTTTAAATTTTCTGCTTTTGTCTCCCATTGTTCCATCCTCTTTTCCAAAGAGGCATACCTCACGTTATTCTTTAAGGAATCCTTCTAAATCAATGAGGCTAATGAATTGAACTGGTTAGCTGTAGAAGCCTCTCTTCCTTGAGTAACATCAGCATATTCTAAAGAAGCTGATTTGTATCTTCCTTTGGTGACACACTCAAGGCTTACTGATTACTTTGTTGCATGTTGGAGCTAGATGGCCCAACTACTCCATTTCTTTGAAATCTCTGGCCATTCGCTGCATCACCCCTCCAGCTAAACTTTGGGTTAGATGCCCCCTCATTATATGTGTTTGAGTAGGGATCCCATTTATGGGTTGGTCTCCCTTGGTACATTGCTGAAACATCTTTAAATCGGCTTGGGCACAAACTTGATATAAGCATTACTAAACCATAAGTTTCGCAACTTGGAGCAGCTAAATCTAATAATGGTTGGTATTTGTTTACATTCAAGCTCTTCAACTCAACAGTGATTAGAGACAACTGGGATGTAACTTTACTTTCCAACGAATCAACCTTCGATTCTAGGGTGTCCATTCTTCTGTTATGAGCACTTGATAATAATTGCAAATGGATGTATGGATCCTCTTTAGGCAAGCCATCAAATTTAGGAAGAGAATTAATCAGTAATCCTTTTACTCAAAATTAACATCATAATTAGGGCAAGCAGCAGTAAATGGATCATAATTCACATCCGAATTTGTGGCTTCCCTAATAGTTCTTCTTCTATTATTTCCATTATTGTCCCCTATTCTATCTTCTTCACCATTTCCTTTATTACCATTCTCCGGTTGATTTTTATTTATATTTTGGTTTCGGGGGTTAGGTTGATTCTCAGCCATTATGTTTTCTAAAGACTCTCCTAAATTAGCTACTTTTCTTACACTAGAATCTCCTACTTCTATACCTAATTCTCTAACTACCTTGCCTTTCTCTTTTCATTTGTGAGCCTTACGTCTCTCCCTCAATGTTGTCTCAATCTCGGGATCGTAAGGTTCTAGCTGATTCTTTTTGGGCATATAAAGAAAAAATCAAGGCAGGAGCAAACTAAAACAACTTGAAACACATTTAAAAATTGAATGGAATGGGTGTGTGAGAGTGTGTCAATGAGTATGTATGAAAGATGTGTATGATTGAAGTGTATGTATGTATTGAAAATGAAATGAAACAAGTGGATGAAGTGTGAAAAAGAAATTTTGGTCGCGACTAAAGTAATATTGCGTTGCGGCGAAAAGTACCTGAGAGGGTAAAACAGGTGAAAATTTAGATTTTGGCCGCGATGAAATTATACTTTGGTCACGGCGAAGAACACCCGAGTGAAATCTCTCGTTAAAAATTGCAAGTTACGCCGCGGCGAAACTCAACTTTAGTCGCCCTGCACTACACCAGAGAAGGTGTTTCTCTGTGAACTTCACATACGTCGCGGTGAAAATGAAGATTGGTTGCGGCAAAAATGTGAGATTTATACAGAATATAGATGAAGGCTGGTTAAATGCTGGTCTTCCTAAAATGCAATGCTATCATATGCACAAGTTAAACCTATACTATGAAAAGAGGCCAAATGAACAAACAAAAGCACATAATTAATAAACAAAAACACAATCTAAACTAATGGCTAACTCAGCTCCCTGGCAACGGTGCCATTATTTATCCTACTAAGCCACAGATTATAAAACTTTGTTGTTGTCTATCCTTGAAAATGGATCAAAAAATTTGTGATTTCCAAGGATTGCACAAGGTGCAACCCTAAGGTTGTTCTCTCCGGAGCTTTATCTACCACTAGATTTTAGCTTGTGTTTAAGTTAGTTTGCCAAATAAAATCTGTTTTTTATTCGAAATAACTATGACCTAAAGGCTGAATGCAAAATAGGATTTCTTTTTAGTATTTTTTGAATTGAGAGAAAGCAGAAAAACAGAATTAAGTGTAAAGTATGGATAATGAAGTTCCTCTTGAAAATGATTCAAACCATCATAGTTCGCAAAAGATTAGGGAAAGTATCAGTTTTCGCACTAAGTTTTGTAATTAAAACCCCAACAACTCACTGGGTCAGGAATTCCATGTAATGAACTCCATTCCATGAAACCCTATGAAAACACTTAGTGTGTGTACGGAAATCATAAAGTGAAAATCCAACTCAACACAATATTGCCTCTAAAATCAAGCACAACTAAGAAGATAGAAGAGAACAATAATCATTTCATTGAATAGGTAGGAATGAGAATTCATCCTACCATGTCAAACACAAAACAAGTTTGATACACAAATAATCCAAGTTTGGCTCGACCAAGACCAAGCATTTACATACAAACTACAAGTCCTCACTCAGAAACTATGTAATCCATATTATAAATGCAGATTGAAAACTAATACTCCTCTTTCAACACTTCAAACTTAGGCTATCTTCATCTCCAAGAGGAAGGGAGATGCTCAGCTACTCATATCGTGTGAAATCAAGCTCCGAATGGAAGATTAAATCATCATGATGGATTAGGGATGAAATGGAATGGTAGTAGGGTTTTGATGAGTATAGAGAATGAGAAAATGGGAATGGAATGGTTTTCTGCCTCCTCCTCCACCTCCTTTTGTGTTTATTAACCATCTAGGGTCAGATCCAAGAAGCTTTCGGGCTTTATTTCCATTTGGAGCCTCATTCGTTGCTGCTGCGCAATATTCGCCATTATGGGATTTTGTTGCGGTGAACCTCTCCCGAGGATTCAAGCTTGTCTTTCGAACTTTGGCCATGGTGAACTTTAAATTACGCCGCAGCAAACTTTTCCAAAGCTGTCTTCTAATGTTCTTGTTCAAAGTTCCTGAAATGAAATAGCACATATTTAAAGTATCATTTTCTCATGATAGAATTTAAGCACAAATTGTATCATTATTCATGACAGATGCAGCTAAAATTGCACTAATCCAAATCAACAACTCTAATTCTCAAATTAAGTATAAGAAGGGCCATGAAGGACCAAAATTGAATCAAAACTCTAGAATTTCAACAAAAGTGGTATAAATAAGGTTCAATCAGTTATAAAGTGTAACACCTCCTATTTTCCCCTATATGTTCATATGAGATCAATTTTGAGATATATATATATCCTGAAATTTACGTACCTTATTTAAATATCTCTGGATATTCTTCTTTATGTCCTCCTCTATTTCCCAGGTAGTTTCCTCAGCTGCTTACCCTTACCATATTACCTTGACCATCGGGATGCTTCTATTCCGGAGCTGCTTCACTTTACGGTCAATTATGCAGGACGGTCCGACTTCATATGACAAGTTATCTTTCAATGCCACATTTTCATGCTCTATGACATGAGCTGGGTCACGATTGTACTTCTTTAGCTGGGAGTCATGGAAGACATTGTTAATCAAACTCAAATTTGGGGGCAAGGCTAGCTGATAGGCTACTGGTCCAACTCGATCTATAATCTGGAATGACCCAATATACTTCGGACTAAGCTTCTTTGTCTTCAAAGACCGACCTACTCTTGTTGTTGGATATACTCCGAGAAAAACATGATCTTCGGCTTCAAACTCCAAGGGCCGTCTTCTCTTATCAGCATAACTCTTTTGTCGGCTTTGAGCTGCTAAAAGATTATTCCTTATCATCTCGACTTTAGCAGCTGTACGATCCACTATCTCTGGACCATACATATCTCTTTCTTTCAGCTCTGTCCAACACAAAGAAGATCTACATTTCCTTCCATACAATGCTTCATAAGGCACCATCTATATACTGGAGTGATAACTGTTGTTACAGGCAAATTTAGCCAATATCAAATACACACTCCAAGCTCCTTTAAGTTCTAGCACACACGCTCTCAACATATCCTTAAGCATTTGAGTCATCCTTTTTGACTGTCCATCCGTCTGTGGATAATAAGCTGTGCTAAAACTTAATCTGGTTCCGAGGGCCTCTTGCAAAGATTTCTAGAATCTCGACGTAAAATGAGGATCTCGATATGAGATTATATTTTCAACACCTCGTGCAATTTTACAATCTCCTTGATATACGTTTATGCTAACTTCGTCAGCGGCCAGTTGGTAAGAAAATGTGCTGACTTAGTCAATCTGTCTACTATCACCCAGATAGCATTATGCTTCACTGACTATGGCAATCCTACGATAAAATCCATCGTCATGATATCCCACTTCCATTATGGAATTGTTGGACTATGTAATAATCCTGGTGGACTCTGATGTTCTATCTTCACCTTTTGGCAGGTAAGACATCTGTTCACATACTCGTTGATGTCTCGCTTCATTCTAGGCCACCAAAATAATTTCTTCAACTCATGATACATTTTGGTCATTCCAGGGTGGATAGTGTACTTGCTCCTGTGAGCCTCATCAAGTATCTTCTGCCTCAAAGTAGGTTTTGGAGGGATATAATATCGATCTTTGAACTTCACTATTCTCTCAGGGGTCTTATCAAATTCTTTGGCTCCACCTTGACTCATCTGAGTCTTTATAGTCCGTGCAAACGGATCCACTTCTTCAGCTTCTTTGATCTCATCCTCTATATAAGTACGGATCTGGGTAGTGCCATATCTGTTAGGTTCCACTTGCAATTGATTTAATACACCCCAATCTCGGATCCTTTCTATCAGCCTTTGCTCTTTCATCATCATCATAGCCACCTGCGTCGTCTTTCTGCTCAGTGCATCAGCAACTACATTTGCTTTACCCAGATGATACTTTATCTAA
The DNA here is from genome assembly GCA_025593235.1 of Vachellia pachyceras. Lineage (NCBI taxonomy): Eukaryota > Viridiplantae > Streptophyta > Magnoliopsida > Fabales > Fabaceae > Vachellia > Vachellia pachyceras. The sequence continues at coordinate 3,880 of JANTPZ010141461.1, read as the reverse complement.
TAGTCATAGTCCTTGAGCAATTCCATCCATCGTCTCTACCTCAAATTCAACTCCTTTTGATCTTGTAATTACTTAAGACTTTTGTGGTCACAATACAGCTCGATGGTTGCTCCATATAAATAATGCCTCCATATCTTTAGAGCTTAAACAATCGCTGCTAGTTCCAAATCATGCATGGGGTAATTTTCTTCATGCTGCTTCAACTGCCGAAAGGCATAAGCTACTACTCTCCCCTGCTGCATTAAAACACATCCCAGTCCATGCTTGCTAGCATCACTATAAACCACATAAGTTTCTTTTGGATCAGGGATGATCAATACAGGGGCTGAGTTTAGCCTTTTCTTTAACTCTTGAAAACTAGCCTCACATTTTTCATCCCACGTAAAAGTTTGGTTCTTTCGTTTGAGCTTAGTCAGCGGCAAGGAAATCCAAGAAAAGTTTTGAATAAAGCGTATGTAATAACCTGCTAGGCCCAAAAAGCTTCTGACTTCAGTTACCGTTCTAGGTTGATTCCATCTCAGTACTGCCTCAACTTTGGCATTGTCTACTGCGACCCCTTCATGAGAGATCACATGCCCTAGGAACTTTACTTCAAGTAACCAGAATTCACAATTACTGAGTTTAGCGTATAAATGTTTTTCTTTCAAAATAGTCAATACGATTCTCAGATGCCTTTCATGCTCCTCTAAAGATTTAGAGTACACTAGTATATCATCAATGAAGACTACGACAAACTGGTCCAGGTATTGCCGAAAAATGCGATTCATATAATCCATGAAAACTGTAGGGGCATTCGTTAGTCCGAACGACATCACTAAAAACTCATAGTGTCTGTATCTTGTTCAGAAGGCTATTTTAGCAATGTCTTTAGCTCTAACTCAAAGCTGGTGATGGCTTGATCTGAGATCAATCTTGGAAAAAACTTTGGCACTACTCAGCTGATCCATCAAATCATCAATCCGAGGAAGAGGGTACTTATTCTTGATTGTCACTTTATTCAACTCACGGTAGTTAATACATAATCTACACCTATTTATTCTTGTTGTAGTCTTCTTGCCATAAATATTTGAGTGCTAACTCTCTCTTGAAGTTGTTGATGTTGTGGTTGTAACTTTAAACCTCTACACCAAGTATCATGGGAATGTGTGATGATGCATGCATGAAAATGGACTAAAATTAACAAGGAATGGTAAGGGAATATTCATGCATGATAGAGAGGAGTTAAGGAACCAAAAAGAGGTTTTGGTGAATTTTAACAAAAATTGGTTTTCAAAGTTAAAGGGGTTCCAAAGGCCCTGAAAAATGAATCTACTTCACGTGGTAATGAAAAATAGCAAAAGAGCTCCAAATGAGCTGAAACTTTCCAATCATAAACTACACATCCAATTCTTTAAAATGATATAAAGTTTGAAAAATTTGGATGTGTATTTTGAGAGATATGAATTTCCAAAGTTTAAGGTAAAAACTGGAAAAACTGGAATTGACCAATTGGATGGTGAATGGTTTCGGAATAAACTGATTCAAATGGGAAATTTTTTGTGCCAATGATTATTTTTCTCCTATAGGTCACTTAATAAGCTAAATTTAGAAATTATAACCACTCCATTTCGATTTTTCTAGAATTAATTATGATTTTTCAAACTTGGGCCAGAAATCAGGAAAAATGACCTGTGAACAGTAACAACGTTTTTTTTACGTTTTTGAAAACCCAATGATTGAGCTTTATTTGTATTAGTTTTCTACTTGAATTTTCAGAGTCTTAGAGTCAATTTTAGCCCATACATGACCCTTTTTGTGCTTAAGTTAAGATTAGGAGTTATTGACTTGGATTAGTGTGATTTTGGGTGCATATGCCATGAATAATGAGTTATTGTGCCTAAATTACATCATGAGCAAATGATACTGCCCATATTTGCTATTTCACTTCAGGAACTCCTTACAAAAGGGCAAGGGAAATAGCTCTGAAGAAGTTCGCCGCGACACAATTCAATATTCGTCGCGGCCAAAGTTCAAGTAGCCATGCAAGAACTCTCAGGTGAGGTTCATCGGGGCGAAACCTGAAGTTCGCCACAGTGAATATCGCGCAGTACCTGAATTTTTACCTCAGAAGGAAAATAACTCGACCCAGCTTGATGGATCCGACCCAGGACGGTTTATATTGCTGACTTAGGGTACTTTCGAAAAAAGAGGAGGTTGCACAGAGCATTGAGAGAGCAAATGAGGAGAAAACTTCATTCTCCATTCACCATACTCACACACTAACATGATCTCATCCCATTTCTTCATCATCCATCCATCTATCATGTTTCATTCATCATCTCAAAGCTCATTTCCATCACCCATGAGGAGCTGAACATCTCCATCCACTTGAAGATGAAGTGAGCTAGAGTTAGAAGTGCCAAAAGGGGAGTATTTACTTTCAATCTGTGTTTACACTATAGATTACTAGGATTCCGAGTTGGACTTTGTAATTTGTGTGTAAATACTTGGTCTCGGTTTAGCCAAACTTGGATTATTGTGTATTGAGTTGCTTTGTGATTGACAAAGTAAAATGGAGTTCATTTTGCTTATTTGATGAAGTCTTGTTGTTCTCTTCTATCATCCTAGTTGTGCTTGGTTTTAGAGTCAACAATGTATGGAATTGATTTTATCACTCTGCGATTTCCGTACACACACTAAGTGGTCTTAAGGAATTTCATGGGATGGAGTTCATTTCATGTTGTTTCGGACCCACCAAGGCGTGTGGGGATTTAGAAGGAGATCATTGTAACACCTCTTCTTTATCTCTCTTAGCTTCAATTATAATGATTTAGAACCAATTCATGGCCTCAAGTAACTCAAATTGTAAAAAGGGACTAAATTGAAAACTTTCATTTTTAAGAAAGTTACTATTCACAGTTTTTAGGGCCAACTTTGAAAATTCATAACTAATTCTAGAAAACTCGAAATTGAATGGTTCCAACTTCCATTTGAAGCTTATAAATTCCTTTACGAGGAAAAAATACTAATTTGAACAGTAACCTGTCCAATTGGTACAGATTAATTCGTGAAAATGTACTGTTCATATGGTAATTTTTCATTTTCCCAGGTTTTTCTGTGATTTTTGGCCAACTTTGGACAGTCATAACTTTCTGTACAAAACTCCAATTCCAGTGATATTTGGCTTTTTTTAAAGCTTGTAATGTGAAATATGTTTTCACAAAATTTCAGCTCAATTGGAGTTCATTTACTATATTTCTCAACAGGACAAAGTAGGGTAAATGACCAACTTTTACTTTTAACACAACCAATTTTCTACCCTACTTAACCAAATAACTTGTTATCTTGATTTCTAAACTTTTCTTAACCATTTTAACCTATGTAATTAGGTATTGTTAAAGCATGAACTAATTAACAAGAGTCCATAATACATCCATAAGTCACATTACATAACACATTACAACTTTAAACATCATACATAAAGTTCTTAACAAAGTTCACAATTTTATACAACCACATTTGTCTCATGCATCAACCACTTTCTCCTTACCCTTGAGATAGCTTCCACCTAAAAATGGTTAGTGGGGGAGAGTGAGATTTCAACGAAATCCCAATAGCAAAACTTTCTAACAAGTTTTCATAAAATGCATGACATATTTCATAAAAAGTGTGAATGCATAAATGGAATGAATGTGCACATGAGACATGAACATGCATATGGCCATAGCACATCAAGCACATATTCACACTTTCATTCACATAGAATAAGTCATGCACAATTTCAAGACAATTTCACAATATAGAGTTAAGTTAGAAGGTCTTGCTACCTTTACTCTTTAATCTTTCCTTTAACTTGCAAGCTTTCTTGATCACTTAGAAATTTATCCTCTTGCACCAAACA
>JANTPZ010141460.1:3585-15356 GCA_025593235.1 Vachellia pachyceras | reverse complement strand
CAGATCAAGCGGAGGCTAAAAGAGCGCAATGCCATAGAGGATGATTCAGAGATGTTTGGTGCAGCTTGTTATGCAGCAAAAGTAAGAGAAGTCAATTTGGAGTAGACTGGAGATGCATGCTCTTGTAATCTAGCCATTTCTTTTGTTGTTTTTCTGATTATTAACTGTTTTGCAGACCACTCTCATGGCCTTAGAAGAGATGTTTGAGGCTGCAAGGAGCATCATGAATTGGCTTGGAGAATGTGCCAAGGTAGTATTTATTTTGTGCAAGATGGCTGGAAAGAGTGGGCATATGGGTTGGAGAATGTTTAGGCTAACATGGGCTACTTTCATCTATTAATCCCCTCGTGGCAATCCTGTTCTGATCATTTCATTTGATTTTCTTTACTACCTTGAAATGATCTTTCGTTTGTTTTCTGTTGGGAATTTGGGTAGGTGAGTGATTGGTTTAATTTTGAAGCTGCAATCCAATAACCCTTGATGTTTTTCTCTTCATGGTCATACAAATTTTGGTACCCGCACAAATTGGAGAATTTTATTGATCGATAGGTTTTAGGACCTATTGTCATTTTATGGTTTGAGTTTCTATATTGTCATGTGAGTCTGTGTGTGGATTGTGTATGCTGGGTAAGTGTGGAATAAATTGAAGTTTCATATTCATGTGTATTCTATTGAGCTGAACGGTACATATGTACAATACCAGATAAAATCTAGTCAATGGTAGTAATTCCAGATCGGATTTAGCGCTAACAATCCCATGATTCTTTCTAACATCTAATATCTTTCCACTGTTATTATTTTATTTACATAATTACCACACTCCCCCTCAAGTTGGATCATAGATATTTATCGTGTTCAACTTGCTTACAAGACCTTCGAAGATATCCTCTAGTAGTCCTTTCGTGAGAATGTTTGCAAGTTGCAATCCTATTGGTATATAGGATAAACAAAGGATGCCATCTTTAACCTTTTCTCTTCTTCCTTGAGGAGAGATCCTGAAAAACACAGTAAGTAGGATAAAAGTGAGCAGAGCAAGATGCTTGTTTAGTTAGTTTGCTAATAGAAAGAAGATTACACGCTAAATGAGGAACATGTAAGACTGAATCAAGACGTAAGGAGTCGAACAAGGGCACAGTGCCAACTCCAGCAATCGCAGAGGAAGACCCAATGGCTGTTTATAATTTTCTCATGGCCTGCTGAAGGGCTATAAGAAATGAACATTGTGGCATCCAAGGTTATGTGGTCAGAGGCACCAAAATCAACAATTCACTTAGAGGGGAGAAACGAAGTATATAACACAACAAGAGCAACACCTTTGTGCGCTAAAGAAGATGATGGATGCACCTATGTGGCTTGTATCTATTTAAGCAGATCAAGCAACTGAGAGAGTTGTTCCTTACTCATGGAGATGGTGTATCTCGTGGAACAGAAGATGGAGGAGGAACTAACTCATGAGAGACATGGTGAGCACATGACTTTCCCTTGCATGGCAACCAATCAACCGGTTTGCCATGGAAGGTCCAACATTTATCGTGAGTGTGGCCAACCTTCTTACAATAATCATAGGAAGGGCAACCCTTAGCAGAAAAAGAGGCAGACTCGGTACCTTTGCTAACCAAGGCCGTTGATTCTGAGTCAGTCATAGAGGAGGCAAGGAGCATCACATGACGTCGAGAGCCAAACCTTAGAGTAGACATCCAGAGTTGTGGGGAGATTTGTGCGACTCAGAATTTGGCCCCTGACATCATCGAATTCTTGGTTGAGGTAGGCCAGAAAGAGAAGCACCTGAGAGGTCTCAATGTTGCGTCTGTTACGTGTCGCATCAGCTGGGGAGACCCACTGCTCTTTGGTCATCAAATCGAGTTCCTGTCAAAGAGCAACAAGTTAAGGCCAATATTCAATTACAGTTTGTGTACCTTAAGACGACTTCCATGTCTGTCGGCAAAGATCATACAGCTGAGAGTGGTCGTTCGAGTCGGAGCAAGCAACCCGGACAACCTCCCAAATATCATGAGCAGTAGACAGGCACATGAATCTTTGCTTGAGAGGAGGGGTCATTGCATCATTGAGCCACTATGAGATGAGTGCATTATTGATCCTGCACTGATGCATCATAAGATAGGAAAGGTCAATGGGCGCCGATGATTCTCCATGCTGCAACCTCTAATGGCAAGCTGAATTGCTTGAGCCCAATTGTGATATTTAGTGAGTGTGAGTTTGTCCAACACAATATACATAGTGGAGCCATCAAATGTAGAGGACGATCCAAAAGCAATGACAGTCTTCAAGGTATCAAACACGGAGGAACCGTCAAGAGAGGAACCTGTCGGCTCAAAAACCACTGGTGGGGCAACGCCAAGGGTGCAAATTGAGACTAGAACGAAGACAATGGTTCAGGGTCTTTCGACTCTGATACCATGTGGTATAAATTGAAGTTCCGGATTCGTGTGTGAAAATTGAGCTGAACAGTACATATATGCAGTACAAATGAATAAAATCAGATCGATGGTAGTAATTCCAGATCGGATTTGACACTAACAATCCCATGATTCTCTCTAACATCTAATCACGACATCTACTCCTAATATCTCTCCATTGTTACTTCTTATTATTCTATTTACATAATTACCTCAGTAAAGTTAGAAATGGTCTTGGGAGTCTGCTCCGCCATTGTATTGTTGTTATGGTATTTCTATTCTAACGAGTGTTTATGGCAAATGTGCTTCTCAGAGTCACAAAATTGGCCTCCATTAGGAAGATTATTATAAATACGTAACTCAGTTCAAGATTGAGTAATAGGAGAAAATTTCAGTTGCCTTCATAATAGTTATCTTTCTTCGTATGGGAACTTTTCTTTTGATATATCAGCCAGAGGTGGTAGACGCATAAAAAATCCCTGCAGTGTTTCCTTCCAAGTGCAGTGCCAAAGGAACAGAAATTTATTGGTCTTTTATCTCAAGGACGTGAACCTTCTCAGCCTGCATTTTGTTCTAACAGCCTCAAGCCATGTGGTTTCTGAGCTGGTTCAAATCAGCTGTAAAATTTGGAAGAAGGAATGCAATTCTGATGGAATCAAGCTACTGGAAATGGTATTATTGAATGATGAAATCCCTCGAGAGTGTAAGTCTTATGGAGATAAAGTTAAAAACTCTCTAGCATTCGAGAGGTTAGAAAACTCTCCCAATATCGCTCACTCACTGATTCCATGCCCTCTCTGCAACCAAACCCACTGCTATATATCCTCCTTTCTCCCTACCTGTCAATATCAAAATATCACAAATACCCACACTCACATGTTTCGCACCCCACATGTCAATATTACCCTTGTGTCCAACAAATTCATTAGAAAGAAAGCTTTTTCTGGAAGTTTCCCATTATTATCGCTTTTCTTATTTTGCTTTAAGATTTGACGTAATATCAGATACTGAACTTTGGTAACGTAAATACTTTGCAAAATTCAAGGCCTTCTAGATCGAGGAACAATTTATAACCAATATATTCAAGACCCCGGTTTGCAAATATTACTATGATTCTGCTTGAAGATATTTAAAGGCGCTTATAACTCAACCTGGATTACTATGATTCTGCTTGAAGATTTTTAAAGGCTACTTCACCGTGTTACGATGTTCTTCTTTTTGTAACACGTTGACCTCTATTACTTCTCAGTTCTGGTGGTGTTGACTGTTGTAATGTCCGTTGAATTGAATATGAATAGGTAATAGCTTCAGAGAATCAACCAGTTCAGTGGACTAGTCCTCTCGGGCTTCCCGTAGTACAACCTTACAGACAACTAGGAAGACATCATGTAAGCTTATTTTTTAAAAGAAAATTTAGTGTGGTTCTTGTTTGTGTTATTTCAGAATTTCAAGAAATGAGTTGTAGCTGACAAATTTCTGCACCATCAATTATTTGTATTGGCTATATGATGCAGGTTAAGACTACTCTTCAGATATTAACACTAAAACGTGAGACTGACAAGGTAACCATTGTGTTTTTCCTTACTTGAGGTACCACGTATTGGCTCTAACGTATACACATTGAAACATAATAATTTTATTTTATTGTAAATCACAAAAATCAGTATATGATCCATATGTTGTAAGATGCATGATGCATTGGATTAGGTCATTTATGTTTTTATTAAGAACTGAGTTTCCCTACCTATTTCCCTTGTGTACATCTTTTACTGGTTCATCACGTTATTATTTTGCTTTTGCTTTTTAAGAAGCATGACATCTATTCTCTCGGCCACTGCATCAGTCTTCCGTTTGGTTTCAATTGGTCAATAGACTTTTTTTTGGGAACTTTTCATTATTCTTTTTAGCATTGTTTTCAATCAAGCAAAATAACTCTTCTGTCCTTTATATTATAGATCATGGTTAAGCGGCAGAGAACTGCTTTTCCCCCAAATTTTGTTCACTCTCTTGATGGTTCTCACATGATGATGACTGCGGTTGCGTGTAAGAAAGCAGGATTGAACTTTGCAGGTCCATGCTAATTTCTGACACATCCATGCACATCTTGCAAGCATGGATACATTCATGTACATGTTCATGTCTGTGGTGTGTTTATGGTAGGGCACATCTATGTTATCTAATTTTATGTAACAAATGTTTGATTGCAGGAGTACATGATTCATATTGGACACATGCTTGCGATGTCGACATGATGAACAAAATACTGAGGGAAAAGTTTGTTGAACTTTATGAGGCTCCAATTCTGGAAAATGTGAGTATCCTTCTTACACATGCCTCTTTGATTAACTATTGTCTTGCTTAAATAGATGAACATCCTTTTTCTGAGCTTTTTATAGTTGTTGTCCTTGTATGATTGGAATTGTTTACAATTATGCAACTTAAGGGCATTAAAGGGGCCCTTATGTGCCAATAGCATTGGGTGAAAGCTTGCATATAATTGGAAGATTGCGGGTATGAACCCACTTGTAGTCTAGTGCCTATTCCTCTAAATAAATAAATTAAAAAAAAAAACCGGGGCCCTTATGCATATAGCAGAGCTTACAATTGCAAATACCTGAGAGCTTGATCCCTATCCACCAATTTCCTCATGCTCTACACTTGGGGAGTTGTACATTGTTAAAAGAAAAAGAACATACAAATTCTGTTTAATCATGATATTTTCCTTTTCCCTCCTGCAGTTGTTAGAGGACTTTCAGAAATCTTTTCCATCATTGAAGTTTCCTCCTCTACCTGCTCGAGGAGACTTTGATCTACGAGAAGTTCTGGATTCAACCTACTTTTTCAACTAGATATTTTTTAAACTCAACTTCTTGTTCTAGTTCTTCCTCTGCCTGAGAAGTTCAGTTCCAATGATGAGATTTGTATTATATCTTCTTTGGGCACAAGAGATTTCAATTGCCACGAGGACCGGCACGTAGAAGAGAGAGAATTGCAAAGCAAAATTTGGGCGGCCGAAATCTGTCTCTAGCTCTGCCAGGCGATCTTCTGTACATAAACATTGTCACAGTATGCTTTCCTCCATCAAGAGACGTCCTTCGGATTGGACTCCAGTCTTGTGCTGCATGTTAACTAATTTGTGAAGGATACGAGGAAAAAGGGTGATTCAACTTGAGATCACCAGAGCGCACTCCATGTATAGACCTCAAGATCTGCGAATAACTCGGATTAGATGCAAAACGAAAGGATTGAGGCCTTGGTATTTTATTCAAGGCAAATCCATTCGAGACAGATGCTTTCTACACAGCCTCTTCCAAACAAGGAGACCAAAATGAGTTGCCCGATTCTTTCGTTTTTTGTTTTTTGTTTTTGTTTTGCCTTTTACGAGTCTTGAAATATTTTCTTGTTCTCTTTTTTGCCTTTGGGGAAGGGTTGGTTTTGAAGAATGTACCATTATACCGTGGGAAATGTAAAATTGCTTTTATACTGGTTTCATCATTTTAATCAATATGTAGAGTAAATAATGCCAAAATATAAACATGTTTACTTTCTCACTCAATGTGTTTCTTGGTTTCTTGCCCTTATATTTTGTTGGATTGGTGGAGTATATTTGGGAAAATATGAAGTGAACATGGGATTATTGAACCATCTGTCAATTTTCCATGAAATTCCACTTTTGCCCCTTAACTTTTGACAATTCCAATTTTCGTATTTCACCTCTCAAAGGTTTCATTTCATTGATGCCAGTTTCCTTTTTTCAGTCTTGCTGACTTAAATGTGTAAAATATAAACACAAACACAATTCCTACTGCAAAACTGAGATCCAGTACAAGGAGCGTTCAACTTTCAGGGTTATGCATAAACATCATAAAGCAAAAGAAACAGTATGCACTTGAAATGACTCAAATCACGGCACAAAAAACTTGTAGTAATAATAATAATAATAATAATAATAATAATTAACTTGATTCTTTGCACTACAAAGAAAAATATGCAACAACCAATTCTTGAACAAGTTGTTTCTCGTTTGATTCCACTAGTGAGGAAACTTGTAATCTCAACTCTCACTGGATGGTCACATGTTTGTTCCAAGAAAATGGTCTTCTTATACCTGTCCACGCCAACCGAACCAATGTAATTGATCATTCCTGAGGTTCATTATTTTTACCAAAGATAGCATTGACATTACTGTATATGGCCACCACATTTGAGGACACAGCCAGCACAATCATGACGACAGGTAAAACCTTATCTTTCTTTGTTGCGATACCATTAGGATCACTGGAAAAATGGCAGAAACAGAGAAATAAGTAGGGGGCATAGCTCTGCAGATGATGTGGTACTGAAATTTGAGCACTTCAAATATGGCGAAGTTACTACGGTGACTCGAGTATATTGAAAATAAATAGACCAAACCAATTATAACTGAATGCTAAAGTATGACATGATCTCTCTGTCTTGAAAATCCAGAGAGATTAGTTTTTACTCCCCAGGTCCCTATTATACAGCACTTTCAACTAATTCACATGAATCAAAGAATGACAACTAGCTTATTAAATATGTTTTAAACCCAAAAAAAATTCAACTTCACCCCTATTTATGTATTAATTATACAAAAATCAACTTATGATATTTTGAAGGGGAGATAAAAAAATACAAAAAAAACCATATTTAAGTATTAATTATAGGGGTAAAATTGGCAAATAAGCATTAATAGTTCTCCACGCGACTTATTTTAAGAACCTAAGAAACATTCTAGAATGCGTCCTATGAGAGGGATTAGAGGGAGTAATTATTAGATGGGGGTAATCCATAACCCTTATTGCACATCCAAGAAGGAGTCTGGTTGTGAACGTGCATCTAACATGCTTCCTTGGTCGTGCTTTTGTATTCAGAATTCTCAAATCAAATAAATTGTGTTCCTTGAGTAAGTAACTAGGAACTCAGAAAATGGTTCGGGTCCAAAAAAAAACTCTCAGCAAATTGTAGCAAAGACATCCCAAGTCAAGGTCATCCTGTATATTGTGCTTAACACTTTGTATGATGAAAAAATAAAATTTGACTGGGGGAAAAACTGAAGAACGGTAGAAGTCTTACCTTAGAGCAATTGCAGCAGGAAAAATGAACCCTAAGCAAACAGTAGCAGTTGCTCCAGTGAATTGGAAAGCATCCCAAATGCTAGGTATAAAATTTGCCGCCACATATATTAAAGCAATGAGTCCAGTTGTGATCAACGCAAACCTAACATTATCTAAATCCATTGACCTAGCTGAAGGGAAAAGTAAATCATCAAAATTGAAGCGCAGTGAGAAGAAGATAACTGGGAACACAAGCATAAGATGGAGGGCATAGCTGACACGAATGATGTCATTGAGCAGGCCGCTGTAAGGAATGCCAAGGTCAGTATCAAAGTTGGCCAGTACATCATCAAGAGTTGATTCGCCAAACAAAAGGAACCCAAATAAGGCCGTAAATATGTAGACGCTAGAACATAGAACTAGAGATGCACGTACAACTTTTTGTATCATGGTAGAGTCTGCTAGCTCACTGTCTATTGTATGCACTGCAAAAGACATAACTTTGATGAACCACATGCTTTAAGCACTTATAATTGCTTCGAATAGTTGTATGCTCAATGTGTAGCAAATTTATGTTTGATGTAATACTAGAGAGTCAAATAAACCATTAGTCTGAAACCTTCAATTGGCCTTTCATAGCAAAAGGCATAACCAGGTAAGAACCACCGGTATAAAAGCTAAAACACACAGAATAAAAAAAAAATTGAGTATATTCTGAACTCCCAGGCATTAAACCATTGAAATAAAGATGCTTTACAGTTCATGACTGGCAAGCTGATTATGTATCTCGAATCTCAACAAGTCAGGACAAAACACAAGGGGTAAGTTGCGTGAGATAGTGACCAACCATTAATTACCATAGAAAACAAGGAAACCCTTCTACCAGGACTTTGATCAACAACAAAAAGTGTACCAAAATAAAAAGGCACTGAGAAATTTTGATTTGATCCCTTCTCTTAACCTCACGGGAGTTCAAAATCTATCATCCACTGTTGAATTTCAACTTGAGAATTTTCACAACAATAAGAGTACTTGCAGATCAGTAAACTCCAAGTTGCAGTCCGGAAACTTACCATTGTAATGACAGACAAATGCTGTCACAAGAACAGGGGTTGCTGTAAAGAGCTTCCATGCCGATGTGAAGTCAGTAACATTAGGGAGCAACCTAGGCCTGGAAATGCTACCATTAAACAACTTTACAAATGTTATCCCTGCCGTTATGACTATAAATACAATTGCCAGCGCCACTGCCAAAGCGGAAGTATATCTTAAAGAATCTGCAAGCATACAAAAAGGTGCGGCTAATTCACAAATAAGAATTCAATGACCACATATCACGTTTGACATAAAAGACCTTGTTGTAGCCGGCAATAAAGAGAAAGGAAATAACCTATCCGCTTGAAGAAAGTCAAAGGAGAAAATACAAATAGAGTTGCCACAAGGAGAACAAAAGTACGCCCAGTCCACCAGTATTCACCAAACCATCCTTCCAATACACCAGCATGATGAGTTCCACTTGAAGATGTTCCAGATAGCACATCACCTTGTAATCAATTAGCAGACCAATGCAAAAAAGTTTAGTCTTTAAACTTTTTTGTCACGGGTAGAACCACTAGAGATTTTCTAATCACATCAAATAATACTCCAACAGCTTCTATGAAATGAAAGTGCAGGAATGATCTGAACATAATTTTCTATATTATTGAGACTAGGAGGAAGTTCAGTTTTTGCTGATAACAGGACTTGATTCATGATCAGAGATTTTATAGTAGTTGGTATCAATACTCTGAATCAGACATTTTCTTTTGGAATATGTTATCCTCCTCGTTTGCAACAGCAGCGATGATTTCCAGAAAAGTGGAAAACAAAGGAATGAACTCAAAAATGAAAAATCTAATCTAAATGCATTACCCATTATGATCATGTAGACGACGAGGATGCCAAAATTGTTAAGAAGAACGCATATCTGAAAAGCCCATCTTCCAACACTTCCAAAGGCATAACACATTACTTCCCCATAAGTTTCAGCCTTTCCTACTCTGCTAAACCTGATCAGAATCTCTAAGGAAGTCTCAGTGAGCAACGCAAGAAAGACTATGGCGATAATTCCCAAACCCAATCCCAGAACTTTCATGGCAGCTGGCAAGGCCATAATTCCAGCTCCAATAATGGTGGTAGATAAATTGAACACTGACCCACGAAAAGATGCCCCCTGAGAACCCACATCTTTCTCATTCACCAGCAGAGGAGATTGCTCATCAAGAAGCTCCTTCTTTCTCCTTGAATCTTTCTGAGTGTTCTGATTAACCATCGTCATGAAAGCTTCTCCCTTTTCCTTCTGCTTCTTCTCTTTCTCCTTCTATTCTGGAAGTACTCTTTGTAGCCCAGAAAGCTATTCGTGCGCAAACTGTAAACCTGATTATTAATGCCAAGCTAGCGTTCCTATCCAAAAATCGAAAAGGAGATGGATGTAAACAAATCCCCACAAGGGGAAAAAAAAATTGACCTTATAGCTGTTGGCTCAGCCTTGGCCTGTACAAGATAACGAAAATAAATATTTTTTCCCTGTTTCATTTCTGGGTTACGTTTTCAGTGAACTCAAAATTTATGTGAACATTTTGTTAGTGGACATAATTACTAGACATGTTCAGAAAACAGCACAAATTTATTATCATTTTTTATATTAAGACTTATTATTACATGTTCTCCGTTGTTATTAAATCACTGGGTAGTTAAGTTTATTTATTGTGACTTTATAATAATTTTTCAAAAAATATTTTCAGCAGGGAAATTTTTTTGAGACTTCTTAGAGCAAAACTCTCTTTAAGTTAATTCATAATTCATAATTGAAGCACGATCCAAAATGTGACCACGTTGTTTGTTTTATATGTTAATTACATAATTATTTTAAATTTTTAATACATTATTTTAACAAGGGAAAAAAAATTGGATCCAGTTAAGCTATGCGCCCGAAGAAATAGAGAAACGTGATTCACAAGGACAATAATTGAAGATTTTGTCAAAAAAAAAAATCTCAATTGGCTAATACTCCCTCCATTCCTTTAATAGTACTATTATAATTAATTTGTAACTATTCAAAAAACTAGTTAATTCACTTTTTTATATCATTAAAACAATATAGGTTAGTTTTCATAAAATACTCTCTTACGTATATATTAAAACTAACCTTAATGGAAACTCTCTTAATATAGACAATTAATATGGATACGAATAGTAATAAATTTAGAAGACAAGGCAACCTATAGTTTTATATTTAAAATTAAAATAATATCTAACTATTATATTTGGTGTCGAAGGTTGTAGCTTTATAATATGGACACAAAAATACTTTATAAATGAGAGATTGTAATATCGCTTTCCATCAGAAAATTTCCATTTAACGGCCAAAAAATATTAATAACCTTCATTTTAGTAACGGAAAATAGCCATTTAATGACGTATTTTCCGTCGCTAAATGACATTTTTCTGTTAGTGGATATGTTGGTAATTGCATTATTTATCATTTAGGAATACACAACTCATTAGGATTTTGTAAGAAAAATTAAGACCACGTTCTATTTTTAAGAAAAAAACATATCATAACACTAATCTTGCATGGTGTGAAGATTTCACTTAATGGATTATTCTAACTACAAATGTATCAAGCCATTATTTTAATATCAATATAAAATATAAAAATTATAGCAAATCATATTATTGATTAGATTATATAATACATGACCCCGCATTCTAGATTTGGATCCAACCAAAAATAATAAAAAATATAAAATCGAACAGCGTGAGTATAGCTATTCATTAAAAAAAGTTTAACTGTGATGTGAATAAGTGTTGGAATATGAGCCACCCTTGATGGATTAGGCTCAAGTTCATGGGTTAGGTCAAATGCGTAAACCTAAACCCTAGTGGAAATTTACAAGAGAGGTGTGTGGCTCCCCAAAGGCGGCAGATATAACGCACAAAACCAACAAGTTTTCTCTCTTCCCTTTTCTCTTTTAGAGAATCCTCTCATCTCCTCTCCTCTTGCCTTTGGTATATTTGCTGTGTATCATATTCGGATCCACTCTTGTGATCCGTCTTCCGCGTGGGTATCTGCAGATTCGTAATTCGGCATCTCCAGGTACGCCCGAATTCCTTCAGTGGTATCAGAGCTTATAGGTTCTTGAGGCATTTCTCTTCCGCACGGATATGAATTATCGTTGTTTTAATCATGAAAATTTGAGTATATGATTAAAGTATGTCCATTAATATGATCTTTTGC
>JANTPZ010141454.1:0-12584 GCA_025593235.1 Vachellia pachyceras | reverse complement strand
GAGAATCATCATTATTGTTTTCATTCCATTGGAAGCTCAATTCTTGAAGGTGCTTTTTTTCTTTCAAGTTGGCTTTTAGCGCATCTATCCCATCAACCACATTCTGCAACTCATAAACTGAAAGTTCCCTCTGAAGATTGAGTTCGCCTATTTGCTTGATGTTCATCTTACTGCATTCCCCCACATAAAATTGTGACAGATGAACTTGAAGATTTTTCAAATCTCCCAAATTTGGTGGAATCTTTCTCAACCTAATGTTTCGTAAGTCTAATAGATGCAGATTTTTTAATTCATGCAAACCAATGGGCAACTCATCCAAATGTCGGCAATTGGCCAACTTCAATGTTTGTAGATTGTATAGAAGACATATTGATTCCGGAAGTCTCTTAATTTCACAACCAGATAGATCAAGATGCCGGAGGTGTATGAGATCTCTTATAGAATCAGGTATCTCTGTAATGTCAGGATTGGAAGCCAGAGATAAAAATCGTAAGTATTTGCACTTACACAATTGATCAAATATATCGCTTGAAGTCCAGCTATCAAATAAAACAAAAGGACCGGCAAGAAGAGGCAAGAATGTTCGCAATTTTTTAGTATTTTGCAAATATTCAAGTTGACTTTGTTCCCCCAGCACATCAACTAAAACAGATAAGTGACGTGCTTTTTCTGAAATATTGGGAACCTCTTGAGCCTCTTGCTTGAAACAAAAGTCTCCAGCTACAAAAATTGCCAGATCATTGAAAATGTCATGCATAACAAACCATGTTTCTTCTTCAGGAGATTTCTGAAAAAATGACATTGACACAAGCTCCTCGAAAGCTTCATTACCCACATCTTCAATTGACCTGTTCAATTGAGAGGCTCGTAAGAAATCTTGGGCCATCCACAATGCAACTAATATCTCCTTCTCAAAAATACAATCCTTTGGGAATAATGAACAGTAAGCAAAGCATCGCTTCAGATGGGAAGGGAGATCATGATAGCTCAACATCAAAGCAGGAAGAATACTCCTATATTTAATGTCCCATAAATCACTTATCAAGATGCTATTCCATTCCTCCCAAGATGATTTCCGTTGCAAGACTCTTCCAATTGCTTTCAAGGCCAGAGGCAAACCCTTGCACTTTTCAACGATCCTCCTTCCAATCTCTTCAAGATCGGAAACTTTTTGCGGAGAAGAATTGCAAAATGCATATTTTTTAAATAACAACCAACCATCTTGGTCTGACAATCGACATGGGCGATACGGTTTATCAGAGAGGGCAGCTGAAGCGACACTATCTTTGCGTGAAGTCACAAGAATTCTACTTCGTGCAGCTCCACGAATGAAAGGCTTTAGAAGAGCTTCCCATGCTTCACAATCATCACACCAAACATCATCAAGGACAATGAGGAATTTCTTCCCAGACAACTTATCCTTCAGCTTATTTTGAAGTGTATCTAGATCTTCTCTATCGCCATCAAATGCCATGATCTTCTTAAAAATTTCTTTTGTTAACCTCAAAACATCAAAGTCATCAGAAACACATACCCAGACTGCAGGGATGTCAAATTTTCTTTTAATCCTTTCATCATTATGGACAATCTGAGCAAGTGTGGTCTTACCCAACCCACCCTCACCTACAATAGAGATCACAGAGAAGTGTTTGTCATTTAGCAACTGACTAATGATACTCTCTTTATCCTCATTCCTGCCATAGATTTCATCTTCATCAACCAATGAAGTTGTCGGCGACTTTGTGACAGATCCGACAGCACCACCTTTACTTGGTTTTAATCCCAGATCATTCTTTCTGCTCTCAAGAAATTCTAGCCTTCCAAGTACTTCTTTCATCCTTTTTTCAATTTCCTGATCAAATGAACCAGTAGAAGCAGCGAAGAGTTTCCATATCTTACGAGTAACACCAGCTTGAGTGTCAGCTTCAGCCTCCATCTTGTGTTTGTAGACTTGATAGTTGACCTCATCCAGGACATCCTCAGCATCGTACACATCATCTTTCAGCTCACGAAGCCAGGCCTTCACGTTGTCATCACTGAACTGCCTACACTCAGCATCATCAATGACGCTGTTGATGGATATCAACATGATCTTCAACTTTCTCACCAGAGTCTGGTCCAATCCTCTTGTTTGGAAGTAATGAATTGTTTCACGAGAAGCCAACCTGGCAAAAGCCACCTGAAGGAAGGAAGACAAAACAGCACCTCCGACAAGTTCAGCCATGGTATGAAGAACAGAGAGATGAAGAAGATTCAGGGATGATAGGAAGCAGAAATGGGTGACTGATACCGATGCAGGTGAATGAAGGCTAATCGCTCTTTGGCCAAATAGTATCTTGTGAATGGTAGATGAATTATTGGGGGATGCTTTTTGCCTTGCAGTTGAAGCGTCTTTTCCGCTATTTTTTTTTTTTGAAAAGTAAAATTTGTCCAACAGGGCCACGCCTTGGTGTTATCTTTTCACTGGCCTGATTTGGATAAGCTTGGTGTGTACATAAAGAGCAAGTGGGCGACATCTTTTGAATTGTGAATGAATTTTGAGGGAGCACTTTTGTTGACTGAAGTGCAGCTCATACCACTTTCCTTTCCTCTTCCCTTCCGCTAATTGAAAACTTAAGAGTACGATGCATCACGAAAGTAAGAAGAAGCAACCAAGAAGTTGCATGAAAGAGAGAAGAAAGTGGTGTGAGCTTTTGGGGCCCAAAGAAGAGAAGAAGTAATAAACCAATTGATGAATCTCTTCATTCTGATCTCTCGGGACTTTTCTAGCATGGAAATTCTTTTATTATGGATCCATTAGACAAATATAAAAGAAATTACACCTTTGAAGCGTCTTTTTTTTTTTTTCATAACATTACGTCAAACATGTTCTTCGACCAAATGCTATTATCCCAAGAAAAAGCCGATTGTACGTGACAACCCTCAAATTATTGTGCCTGAAATCCCAGATGCCCTTTATTGACATTTTAAATTACATTTAAACCTTAAGACGCCGTTATTTAAATAATTTATATTTGGGCTCTTTATATTTAAAAATTTTATTTATAATATCGTATCTTTTGTAAAGTAATTTTATAATAATATATTTTAAAATTTTTATTTTAAATTATAATTCATATCTTGATTAATTTTATAATAATATATTTTTATTATAACAGTTTTTGTTTTTTATTTTCTTACAGTGTTTTTAGTATAGTATTATTTTTTCCCTCAAATGCATTAATGGAATAATAAAAATCTTAGTCCACCAACTATTGATTTTAGTCCATCAAATTTCATTTTCTTTAAAATTTTGATTTCTATAATTTAATAAAAACCTTAACAATTTTACCCTTTAAAAAATCACAGAGTAAATGTAGTAAACGAACAAAAATTATCAACCATTCTTAAAATCTACTTCATTTGATTGCACTGTACAGTGAGGGTGACAGGTGTGGCTGATATCAATGCAATTGAATGAAGGCCGACAATAATAACAATAGTCCATTGGGCTTGTTTAATTAATCTGTTGGGAGAATGTATAAAGATTTTGAGGTAAATATATGAAATGAATTTTGTCTCGGTAAACGCAGGAATGACTTTTCGATGCTCAAATGGGTTATCCAAACAAATTTATATCTCGTGAATGGTAGATGAATTGTTGGGGAATGCTTTTTGACTTGCAGCTAACGCATCGATCTTGTGAATGGCGGACATCTTTTTGAAGTGTAACAACCCGTTTGATTCGTTATAAAATGAGCGATGGAATAAGAAAATCTATATTTTTCGGTCGCCGACATCTTTTTGAAGTGTAAATGAATGAATTTTGGGGACCCGTCTTTTTGTTTTTTACTGAAATA
Source organism: Vachellia pachyceras (assembly GCA_025593235.1). NCBI lineage: Eukaryota > Viridiplantae > Streptophyta > Magnoliopsida > Fabales > Fabaceae > Vachellia > Vachellia pachyceras. The sequence continues at coordinate 8,745 of JANTPZ010141454.1, read as the reverse complement.
CCCATGCAAGTAAAGAAAGAGGAAGGATGAGTGAACATAATTTCTTAAACCCTAAGATGCCTAAATTTAAAAAATTTATATTAGGTCTCTTTATATTTAAAAAAATTAAAATCACAATTATCTTCAAACACTTAGAGTTTAGTCCTCATTATAAAATTTTAGAGGAACAAATTAATTTCCTAAATTTTTTCATAGTTTTAATTTATAAATTTTATGGGCAAAAATTATTGCCAACTAAGTGCTCCATGGGATTATTTTATAAATTTTTTATAGATGAATCAATGATAATTATATAAAAACTAAAAGAGTAAAGGCTTGAGTCATAGCTGAATAAAAAAAAATTTAAGAAATTAATCGTATTGAATCATAGTTGAAACACTAAAAATTTGATTACACATGAGATTTTTTCATGCAAGGGAAATGAAAAGCTCATGATTAGGAAATAATAAAAAGGGCATTATATCTCGCGAATCATATAAAAGTACTTTTATAACATTACGTTACCGTAAACATGGTCTATTTCTCTGCATAAAAAAATGGTCTATTTCTTCTCTCTCTTGAACCAAACGTGATTATCCCAAGAAAAAGCCGGTTGTGCATAACAACCCTATGTAATTATTGAACCCGTTTGAAAAAGTGGTAGAGAAGTACTTTTATACAAGTCGAGATAAATATGTGGAGGAGATTGTCTCGTTTTAAAAAAACAATATTAAACATTCTTTTAAGGGGTTGATAAGCTTTGTCAAACTGTACCATTGTGTTTAAAATTTTAGATGCACTTGATCGACCTTGCAAATTACATTTAAACCCTCAGACGTCCAAATTTAAATAATTTATATTTGGATTCTTTATATTTTAAAATTTTATTTATAATTTCGTATCTTTGGAAAATTAATTTAATAAAATTAATTTTTAAATTTTTAAATTTAAACAATAATTCATATTTTTAATTAATTTTATAATACTATATTTTTATAATAGTTTTCATTTTTATTAAGTTTTTCTATCTATTTTAATAATATTTTTCCTCAAATGGAATAATAAAAAATTACAAGAGTAAATTTATCAAAAAGTTTAGCTTCCCTCTAAAAAAACCAATTTGAGGGAGAGTCAAAGTCCAGGTTTAAGATAAAAAGGGGATGGTAGATAGATTTAAGCTCACTTCCCTTTTGAAATTGTTAACCGAAGGGAGTGAAACGTTTTCCCTTTGTTCGTTCCCTTGTTCTCCGATCAATTACACCTTAAAAGTTTAGTCCAGAATATAAAACTAATTTTCTAAATTTATTCACAGATTTATTTTTAATAAAAACTAATATAATATTTCTGGCGACAGTCTAATCAATAAACAATTTGCTAACAAGGGTTGTCCTTATTAATGTACGTGAATGAAGGCTAATAATGATAATATCTCGTGAATGGTAGATGAATTATTGGGGAATGCCTTTTTGACTAACAGTTGACACAATTTGTTAATGGCCGACCTCTTTTGAAGCGTACATGAATCTCTTCTCTACGCTGTTGCAATCACTTTGCATAGCGACAAAAATCCCAACATTATAGTGCTGGACCTGCCGGGAAAGAGATTGGAGGGGTGAAAATAGAGTTGTCCGTGTTTGGTAATCTAATCTGTAAACGATTACATAGATTTATACATAAATATGTGAGAGGAGTTTTATCTCAACTTGTGAGAAACTTAATTAAAAAAGCGGTGAAGAAGTGATTTTACGGTTTACGAAATAAATATGTGACAGGGATAATACTGATTTGTAGAAAAATACTGTTGAACGTACGTTTAAAATCCTAACCCTACCCCAAACAGGTGCAGAGGAGAAGGAGGAAGCCACCAAGAAGTTGCAGAAAGTGGGGAAGACGAAGAAATAAAGGGAAATTTTCATGTTGATAGTAAAGAAGAGAAGAAATAACGAACAAATGGAATCTTTTTAGCATGAGCATTTTTTGCTAGGACTTTTTTATTATGGGTTTATCTGAATTACCAATATAAATATTTTCATACATAATCTATTATTTATAAGATAAATATATAAAAATGATTTTATTGCATTTTACATAAAACGCGCCCATCCGCCACTTCCTTAAGGTTAGAGGAGATCATCCAAAAAAAAAAAAAAAGCTTCTCTTCTTGAGAACGAATGCGATTATGCCAAGGAAAAAAAAAAATCAATTTTACATGACAACCCTCCATAATTATTGTACCTCAAATTCCAAATGCGCTTTATTGACGTTGCAAATTACATTTAAACCCTAAATTGCCTAAATTTAAATGATTTATATTAGGTCTCTCTCTATTTGAAAAATTAAAATTACAATTAAAGTTTTGGTCCTAATTATAAAATTTTATACAACCAATTTTCTAAATTTATTCACAGATTTAATTTTAAAAAAAAAATAACATAATATTTGTGGCCACAATATAAAATGTGCAATCAATGGTTGTTGTTATCAATACAATTTTTTACTCTTCAAATTTGCTTACATATAGGTTTTAATTTCTCAAATTTAAAACTATTGGTTTTGGTCCCTCAATTTTCATTTTATTTGAAATATTGATCTCTATAATCTATTAAAAATTTAAAAAAATTTTACCCTTTAAAGGATCAAAACCAAGATGAAAGTGAATTTTAAAAACCAAAAAAAGTGTTAATCATTCTTAAAATCATTTTCATCTGATTACGATACAAGTAACTTTTAATAACTCATGGTAACCAAGACAAGTAAATTGAAAAAACAAAATTATCTTGAAAATAAACTATTTTTCCGAGTTTACCCTTCTATATGGCTATTTTTTAATTGATGCTAAAGTTCACCCCATGTGCTTCTTCATCCATATATATATATATATATATATGCTCATCATTATGTGATAAGAGAGTAACTTTCCATATTCTTATGATTATTTTAGTGCATTTTTAGAATTCAACATAAAAGATAGCACAAAACGATTGGAGGGCGACCTCACTGAGGATGAACACATGCTTCTAGTCATAAATAATAGCGTTAATTTGGTCACTTAAGCTGTGATTAATCTTTTGTTTTTTTATTTTCAAGTCATTTATAACTTAATATTTGTAACAATGAAGCGATTAATAACACATTTGAAGTGTTTATTTGAATTAACGATAGAAATTATATTTTCAACATGATTTATAATATACCACGTAAGTATGTAAATTTTTTTTGTTTCAATGTACATCAACGTACTTTTGTAACTCTAATACAAATTGGGATGTTGGAATGTTGCATAAATGTTTTAACCTCTTGCTGCTTTAAAAGTATTTCATGCTGCTTTTTTGGCAACAATTGTGGAAGAATTAACGTCCCCAACAAGGTGCAAACTACTGTGTGTTTGGTAACTCTGTTAGGAGAAACGAGTTTCGTTGGGAGAAAGAAGTTTATGGATTTTAGATAATTTTTTATGTATTTCAAAATTTTTTACGGATTTTGAAATAGTTTTGCTTCAACTTGCGTATACAGTTGGGAGAATGAAGTTACCAAACAAGCACGCACACATTTGGGCCCCAAAATGCATTCCACGTTGGCTTATCTGTTTGGCAAAAGGTAAGTGCCTGTTTGGGAAGCCATTTTCCCAAACGGTGCACGTAAGCCGAGACAAAACCATCTCGAAATCTGTAAAAACCATCTCGAAATTCATAAAAATCATCTTGAAATCCGTAAAACCATCTTGAAATTCTCAAAATGCCTCAAAATCTGCAAAATCCATTTTCCCAACGGAGTTCCCAAACAAGCACTAAGCCAATACACGTCCCCATTTTTTAATTAATTTCATGTCTCTGTGATAGTAATCACTGTATAGCAGACGTTATCGGTCACGCACTTGGGCCCTTCCAAACAAGCAAAGGATACAGAAATCAGTTATATTTATTATTTAGAAAAAATATGTTTAAATATACTCTTTAATTAATTAGTAAGAAATTGGTTCATGATCTATAAAATTGTGAGCTCAAATCATATTATCAACATGAAAACTTTATCAGTGGAGAGTCTGTAATTACATATGTAAATGCTTTCTAATCTTAAAGGTAATAATACTTTGACTTGATGAGCTTCGGGTCAAATTCACTTAAAATTTTTATTTACCCAAAAAAACACTCTTAGTATCCATAACCCATCAAACTTGCCAGTTAAAGTACGAACACTAGTAATAAAACTGAAGATGAAAGAATGTTCATCATAGCCCATCAAAACTTACTAGTTTTTTTTTTTTACCAACAGAGAAATGCATTGCTTGAAAAAAAAACCCAAACACAACAACTCTGACTGGAAATAAATTACAGAGGCAAAACAAAAAAAAACAAAAGGATAAATAAAATTAACCGATTCATTCCCTATCAGCTTCTTGAACCAGAACAGTTATAGTGGAAGATACTTCAACACAAGCTTCCCGAAGAATGATAGCAGTTAGAGGAGGTGGTGATTCTAGAATCAGACCTTGGGGTTCCAACTCCCTTGAAGCCAAAGCAGCCAGACAATCAGTGGCACAATTATCATCATGAGGTACAAGAGAAAGAGAAATCAAACTTTGGTTTTGCAACATGGTGAAGGCATCCAATAGAACTCCGTGGTATTTCCAATCACAGCCATCAAGCTTTCTAGATAACAGCAGAAAAAAGCTCACGACGGTCAAATTCAATAATGATGGGGTTGCGATTCCAAAATTCAGCCACTGAAATAGCTTGATACAGAGCCCATAACTCAGCATAAAAAGCAGAACCTGCCAAAAAGTTATCTGCCCAACCTCAGATAAACTCACCCTTACTGTTTCTGCAAACAATTCCAATACCTGCTATACCCAACGCTTTGCATAAAGCCCATCACAATTGATTTTAATAGCATTGGTTTGTGGCTTCCTCCACTTAAAAGAAGATTTAGTTACCAAAGGATAAAGGGTAGGATCTAGTAAGGCGTGGGCAGACCAGAATTCAAAGATAGCACGATTAGTTAACTCAATAGCAGTCACAGGATTAGGTGAAACACACTCAAATATCCATTTACATCTAATCTTCCAAATAAACAAGAGGAGAGTAGATACATAAGCTCGCACATAATCAGAGTTATCACAGATCTACAAAAAAATTTGTTCAATCCAGATTTCAATACGTTGCACATTAACATGATCAATTTGCAAGCATAAAGGGCAACCAAACCAAGTCATTCTAGCCCAAGGAAAAAGTAGAAATAAATGCTCCCAAGATTCCACTTCCTGATCACAAATGGGGCAAAAGGGATTGGGTTCACATTTGCGCTTGAACAAAGCCTCTTTAGAAGTTAGAGCCTTACTCAAAATGTGCCAAATAAAAATTTTCACCTTTGGCATGACTTTGATTTGCCAAATCCTAGGGCAAATTGTGTCACTCACCAACCTTTTTTTAATAACCATTGAAATTTTGGCTCAATAGAATTAGAAATTGATTCTAGATTCCAACTTCTATTCACAATTAAAAAGTTTTCCCAGACATGTACGTTATGTCTAACGACAAAGTGTATATTTAGGAATTCCCTTAGGAGAAATAAGTTTATCAATTCTAAAGTATTTTACTGATTTTGAGATGGTTTTACGCATTTTAAGATAGATTTTATAGATTTCGAGACAGTTTTTACAGATTTTGAGATGGTTTTATCTTGAATTATGTGTCCGTTAGGGAAAAAAAGGAGTTTAGAAACAAGCACGAAGAAGCCACCAAGAAGTTGCTGGAAAGAAGCCACCAAGATGGGAAATTTTCATGGTGATCGCAAAGAGGAGAAGACATAATGAACAAATGAAATTTTTTAGCCTGGGGATTTTTTTTTTTGCTAGGTATGGGCTTATTTGAACTAGGGGTACAATTTTTTTTTTTTTGGGCTACGTACAGATGCATCCAACCTGAAGATATATCTAACGGTGTTTCACAGTGTATTTAGAATTATAAACCTCGTGTTGATGCACAAACAAATATTTTAATATTCTGCACATGTGAAATAATCATATTTTTATTAAGTGAAATTACAGAATTTTAGGGAATTTTACTGCTTTTATTGAGTTTAATTGCATTAATTATTTTTAATGATTATTATATAAAATTAAAGTTGATTAAGGATATTCTTAGAAGAAAATGGAATAAAAATAAATTTAAATTAAATATATTTGAAGAGTTATCAATATAATTTTAAAAAGTTTTGAATTTAAATTAGAAAATCTATCAAATGAAGTATTATATTAGGGATTCATTAAATTAAGGATCAAACTCATAAATATATTTATTTTACTTTATATTATATTATACTGTTTTTGGTTTTAGGTTAATCTAAGGGAGAGATATATATATATATACACACACATATACACCCCAGGCCCTCATTCATTCAGAAGATGAGAAGCTGCCGTCAACGCCACTTCTATCAACATTTTATTCATCCAATTACTCATTCATTCACAACAGCCACCACCGCTTGAGAGAAGAAAGAGCATTATTTTATTCATCAATTTCTTTTTTTTATTGGGCCAAATGATCCAGCCCAAACACATACCTATTCCAGCGCCCTTTCATTCATAGCCGCGAGACCTGGAGCGAATTCATTCACGGGCGGTGCACACACGAGCATTCACATACACATCCAAGACCAATGGCCATTTGGTAGAGTTAGTAAAGGCTACTAGCATCATTCCTTAGGGTGAGGGTTCGAACCCTGGGAACTGACAGCCGCGATAATTAACGCAACCTAAAAGAGGTTGTCTCATCGATACCTCACTACCACCGTAAGGTCTCTTCGTGAGGGGTCCGGATTAGTCTAGGGCGGGTAATGAACCCAGGATACCCCAGGATACCAGATGATTTATACCAAAAAAAATAAACACATCCAAGAGAGCCCTCACAGACAATGCCCCACAGTTCATTCCTAGGAGCTCCAGCCGCCACTCACTTAATTTCCCAATCATAAACGGCTAAATCCATCCGTCAAATGGTGATGAAGAAGTAAACCAGAGTTCTTAAGCATTCAAGGGAGTTCTTTGATTTAATTCCACTTTCCAATCTCTATATATGTATATTGTAATTTGAGGTGGTTAGAGTTTAAGATTTATATATATATGAGAGGATTATGATCGGTTGATGTAATTTGGATTGTGATACTTGTGTTAGATTGGTACTTTGGATTGTGATTGAACTATAACACTTTTGTTATTCAATTGCTTTCTTTTATTCTCCTCAAATCAATTGATTCGCTAGGTTTCTAAGAATTAATGGGAGGTAAAGAGGATCTTTTATAAATATCACATGAGCCTAATATTGCGATATTTTTAATTGATTAATTGAGTCTAGGTTTAGATTAAATTAAACAGTTAGAAATATTGATTAGTAAAGGTTCTTACTGGTCTTTGTGCTTAGTTAAAAGAAGAATTAAATATTAAATTGGATAAGGAAGGTTAGTGGGTTCAATCACTTAAGACATCTATTTATCGAATCTAAGTGCATTAAATATAGGCTCTACGTAGAGATCAACTTAGATTAGTGGTATTATATTACATTTAGTTTAATTAGTTTTTATTTGATTGCCCATACGATAAGTCTCATCAACATATCTACAAAACATACTTTAAAGCGTTGGATGTATAAAAAGATACTTTAGAATGCTATGAGCACCTAAAAAAATATTTTAGATTAGTTAGACTTTTTATTTACATTACAAACATTTATATGTTAGACTTTGCCAAAAACATTTATAGAAATATATGTTGGAATTCGCCAAAAAAAATAATTTTCCAAATTTTTTAATATATCATAATCAATCATCTAACTTTTATTATTATATTTATAACGAGGATGAGAGTTTTTCATTTCCCTTATATAAAACATACCATATGTAGTGTTCCTCAACAAATTATTGTCTGTTCAATTCTCCAAATCCAGTGGCCCAGTTATGTTTATCTCAATTTGTAAACGATTAATTAATTAATTAAAAATAAAGTTTATAAAATATTAAATGAGAGATGTATATAAATAAATTAACTAAAATTCATTTCATGTCTCTCACTGTACAATATATTAACTTTTGGGAGAATGACAGATAAGTCCCATGCAAGCAAAAAAATGAATCAAATGTCCCAAACAATCTGACAATTATCCTCAGGTCCCATAGGACCTTTTTGTGATTAATTGAAGTTGTGTAAAGTCCACATTGCCCTTCAGCCATCTACACAGCATTGGGTGTTCAATTCCTTTCCCTTCCAGCCTCCGGAGGCAGGGACTCAGTCGGCCAGTCGCCTTCGAGGCTTTGAGCTTCGCTCGCATCGCCGTCTCACGTCGCCGTTGAGCTTCGCTCTCGTTGCCGTCACCTGTTGTGATTATGGAAGATGTAGTTGGGGCCATGCTTCTCTGCTCAATCTGGTATCCATTTTTCCTTTTTCCCCTCTTGTTGATTTCAATGAATCTCTATATCAGAACTTTTCTGCCCTTTTTGCTTCTCTGTATTAGAACTTGTCTGGTGTCCATTGAATCCAGTGAACTTCTTTCTGTTTCTTGTTTTGATTTTTTTGTTTTAAAGTAATAATGCCATTAATAATTTTCTGACCTCAAAATGAATCCCACTTGCAAACTTGTGTATTTTCGCTTCCCATTAGTTGCTTTTCTTGTAGAGAGCTCATAAGGTTATGGTTGGTGTGCTTATTTGCAATAAGTAGGATTTAGAAAGCATTTCACATTATACACCTAATTCTCTGGGTGGATTTAGATT
>JANTPZ010141453.1:0-10866 GCA_025593235.1 Vachellia pachyceras | reverse complement strand
GGATATGAAATGTTGTGGAACATGTTATGGACTTTATGTTGTGATGTTTAAAGTTGTAATGTAATATGTCTTGTGTATGTATCATGGACTCTTGATAATTAGTTCATGTTTTAAGAATGCCTAATTACAAAGGTTAATATGGTTAAGAAAGGTTTAGAAATCAAAATGATAAATTATGAAGTTAAGTAGGGTAAAAATTTGGGTAAGTGTTGGAAGTAAAGTTGATCATTTGTCCTACTTTGCCCTGTCGGGAAATAGAGTAAATGAACTCCAAATGAGCTGAACTTTTGTGGAAAAATAGTTCACATTGCAAGGTTTAAACTCATAAAGGAATTTATAAGCTTCAAATATAAGTTGGAACCACTCAATTTCGATTTTTCTAGAATTAGTTATGAATTTTCAAAGTTGGCCCAAAAAGTTGTGAATAGTAACTCACATAAAAATGAAAGTTTTCATTTAGTTCCTTTTGACAATTTGAGTTACTTGAGGCCATGAATTGGTTCCAAATTATTTAAATGGAAGCTAAGAGCGATAAAGAAGAGGTGTTACATCCAGCACCCCAGGCACCGGATGTTCACCTTGCACCACCAGTCCCTATCACCCTAGAGAGCCTGGCTGCTGATTTTGCTTCAGCAGTTTGAGAGGGAACAGAGGTATCACAGGAGGATGGACGCCTTGCTTATGTAGAGCTTGCACTTCCAGCTGCCTCCGGAGGAGGATGATGTTAGTGGTACAGGACCTTCAGGAGCCGGACCATCTGGAGAAGGCGGAGTAACGGAGGGAACTGAGGAGCAGGAGGTTGCTGCGGAGGTGGATTCTGAGGGCGATTCGGCCATGTAGGGGGAGGACTAGTTTTTCATTTCTTTTCTGTTGAACTTTTGATACAGTTGTGCTGGAAGGTTTTGTGAACTTGTTTTTTCTTACAGCTATATATGTATAGATGTTTCCTATGCTGTTTTTCTGAATTCCGTTGCATGCTTGCATGAATGTCTTGTGTTGCTTGCGATTTTTGAGCTTTCTTTGTGATTAAATCTATCCCTTCCAATCATTGAGGATAATGTTTGATTTAAGTGTGGGGGGAGATTTAGGATTTAAGTTTTCCAAGCAATACCTTGATTTTAAAATGCAAACGGAATTTTTGAAAATTTTTGAAGGTTAAATGTTGGGCCATTTTGTTGAAAACTTTGGAAATTTTCAGGTTTCTTTAAACTTTTTTGAAATTTTTTGAATAAACAGAGGTTTTGACTGCAAATTTTGCTCTCGGACAGTTTTTGCTGCGACCAACTTTGTTGTCCACCGCGGCGTAAGTCGTCAAAATAAGGCAGTTCACCTCTCGGGTGAGTTTCGCCGTGACCATCTTATGGTTTCGTCGTGGTGAAACCACTTGCACTCAGAACCACCCTCTCGGGTGTGGTTCGCCGTGACCAACTCATAGTTGCGCCACAACGAAGTTTTGGTGCAAAACAAAATAAAAAAAATTTAGGTTTTGAATTTTAAAATAAAAGCTTCCTCTTACCTTTGTGCTTTTAACACTCCTGAACATATGAAACCATGATTCTCATAGACAATGTATTTGGAAGTTGATGCATGATTTCAAAGGATAAAAGTTTTTGGTTAATTGCGTTTTTTGAGTTATTAGCAAATGATAAGCGTAGATGCAATTTTAAGTTGACCCTTTGCGTTTTTAATTCTTGAGACTGTTTAATTGAGACATTAGCCTTGTCGTGAGGATAACTGGGCTTAATTTCATTTGATTAGTGTGGCTCTGTCTTGATTTGTAATCTCTCTAGAACTTGTATTGATTCTTAATCAAAGCTTTATGATCCAATATTTTGTGAAAATGATAGGGGCCTTCATTTCAAAACCATTCATTTTGTCCAAACACAAACCCTTCATAACTTTACCATTGTCACCCTTTTGAGCCATTCACTCTTGAAAACCAGCATTTGGAAACTACATTCTTTTTATATATGCAAGCATATTATGATCAAATTGTGGTTCATTCTAGTCTATATTAAAAAAACAAAATAAAAAAAGACAAAAAAAGAGAAGAAAAGGAGAGAAATAAAGAGAAAAGTGTGTAGTCCTGGATTCTTGTTAATTCCTTAACAAATGTTTTTACTAAATTCTGTAGTCTTGGATTCATGAGGATACGTTCTTGATGCATTGATTATTTTAAAGTTTTTGAAAAGCTTTGTCCATGAGTATAAAGGTTTAAGTGTGGGGGAATTTGATTGAGCTTAATTTCTACTATATTTTAGCAGGAATTTCCAAGAGTTTTTAATTCAATTTTAAGCCCTTCATAACCCTTCTTGTGCTTAATTTGAGATATAGGGTTGTTGATCTTGATCAGCTTGATTTTGGATGCATTTGTCATGAATAATGATATAATTGTACTTAATTTCCATCATGAGCAAGTGATACTTCAAATCTTTTCTATTTCATTTCAAGAACTCTAGTCAAAGAATGAGGGAAGCAGCTCTGGGATAGTTCGCCGCTGCCAAAGTTCAATCAAGCGAGCATGAACTCTCAGGAGAGGTTCACCACGGTGAATATCGTGCAACAACACCAGATTATGCTCCAAAAGGAAAATAAACCCAACCCGTCTTCTTGGATCCAACTCTGGACGGTTAGTATAGCCTAATTAGGGTAAGATTGAGAGGAGGATGAAATGGGGGAGGCAGAGAACACACACATTTCAATTTTCTCTCATCTTCTACACACACAACCCTAATTCTCATCCATATTCCATTCCTAATCCATTCATGTATCCCCAATCATCTTGATAAAATTGTTGAATAAAATTGTTGAAGATAGTTGTCAACTTGATAAGAGAAATGGCACTCGTTAAATGCCTAACAACATAAAGATCATTTGTATGGTTAGAGAGATAATATTTATATATGTAAGAAGCTTTGAGATCTGAAATTTTAATCTGAATTTATTTGAAGCTTGTTATTTTTTACCCATGGATTTTTGACCACACATATAAGGCTCCCATATAATGACTAAGATAATATTTTGAAGCTGGAAAAAATTTCCAGATTTATTGATAATGTTGTGAAGGGGAATTTCCAAGGCAAACAATCTTTTTTGCCCATGAATTTGGTGAACATTTAGTACTCATGTCAAGCTTTTAAATAAGTCATAGAACACAATATTTGGATGAGTGGAGGGCAAGTTATGAATTTTGCAAAGTGGTGCAGTAAAACTGGAAATTCTAATGGTGCAATAGCAATTTCATGAGTTTGATGAATTGAGGAGAAAACTATGATACTGGTTATTATTTTTCCTTTATAGAAGATGAAAAGATCATTAAATAGAGCTTTAAATCACTACATTCGGAGTTTTAAGTAATAAGTTATAATTTTTGAAGCTGGTTATAAATTTAGAAGTAGTATTGGTGTTGATTAAATATTGTATATATTATTGTTAGGAAAGGAAGAAGATGAATTGGAAGTTGAATGAAAGAAAGGAGTTATATGATGAGACCATGATAGGTGAGTGAATAGCGTCCCATTATAGTTTTTATAAACCACTTTTTACTATTCTCATATTTTGATATTTGTTATTTGTTACCATATTTTGAGTATGGTTTCATTTATAAAGGATTATGGGAATTATTTGATTTTCTCATTTACATTATGAAGAGAAAGGTTTAAGGAATTTATTTAGTGTTATTCATTTGTTTCTTATGTTATTTGAATTGAGTGTTTAAATGTGGAAACTGAGAGAAAGACTTCTGGAATTTCAATTCATGCATAGAGATGGCGAAAAGAAATAAAACATTCATGCATTATGCATGCTTGAGAATAATTTTGATATATACTCTATGCATGCTTGAGAAAATTTTTGAGATATTGTTTGTAAACTTTTCATGCTGGGATCCCTGTTGCAAATTATTTTAAAATAGTTTTATTGTTGAAGATAGTTTGGAAATTGATCCCATGCATGCTCGAAAATATTTTTGAAAGGACTAAAAACAGAACGATGATTACTAACAGTAGTACTGTTAGTCCTTGGTGCACCATGGTTAATCTCGAGCTCGCTTGATATTCGTGAGCATTGACTCACACATGTTATTCGTGGGGTTATCCCTGTGCCTGTTATTCGTGGCTTCGAGCCGTGCCTGGTGGTTACTTACCCTCGTGAACTGTGTGTTCACGCCTATTTTTGTAGCCTCGAGCTGCGCCTAGTTATTTACCCTTGTGGACTGTGTCCACACCTGATATTCCTTTCTATTGAAGTCCTACGAAAATTAAGATTTGAATATTATTTTTAAATCGATTTGACCAACAAATGGTTGTGTTACGTATTTGAGATTCTCTAAGAAATAATATGTTATGTAGTTTTAAATGTGACTTGATTATACTTTGCAGATGATGAGACTTGTTATGATATTCATCGTAATTGAATCATTTAGATGATTTTCTTAAATTTAGACAATTATTTATGGGACGTTATTCACCGGAAAATTTATTTTGGCTTCAGATAGCCCAGCTGACCCTATGCCTTTAGTTGAGCAATGAAAAGCCTCATTGTTGTTATTAAAGATGTTGGCTTATGTTGTAGCTATTGTTTGGCATATATAAAAATTTATGTGTATGCACTATTTATAAAGGTTAGACGCTCCACTTAATCTATGAGTAAGGTCTCTGTGCTTTCATTATAAAAATTTATGTGTATGCGTTTTGTGTTCTTAAGAATTATTATGGATGTTTCAATTCAAAAGTGAACAACATTATCTTTTGTTTCTCAAGTGATGGGATGTGAAATAATATATTTTCACATATTTAGTATATTTATCATTATTAAGAAATTTTTAGATTTAATGTTAATGGATTATTATATTTTATTAAGTAAAGTACCATTTTTATCCCGGAAGTATTCACGTTGGACCACTGAATATTCGGAATTTTTTTAGGACCAGATTTGCCTTGAAAGTTTATAAAACGTAGCATTTGCGATTGGAGCAACGGATACCTAACGTTCACCATTAACATGATAGGCCACATTCGAAATAAGACTATTAGGATACGTTGAAGATAAGGTATTCATTCGAATGAATATATGTTTCATTCAAATGAGAGATAAGAAGACTGAATGAAATAAGACTTTATAGACCGCATATAAAGTGTGCTGTCTACAAAGGATGATATTTGGACCGCACATAAATGCTTTTATATTGAACAGATATCCGTGTGATATAAAAGTAAAATATTTTAAAAAATAAATATTATATATTTATATCATTAAATAAATTTTAATAAATCTTATAATACATTTATATAAGATGCCTACATATTTTTTATCATTAAATAAATTATAATAAATCTTATAATATATTAAAAATTAGATTAAATAAATTACAAAATTTTAATAGATTTAATAATTACGATATTTTAATAAATTACGAAATTGGATTTAATAAGTTTTAATAATTACGAAATTGCAACCGTTTCCTTTAAATGTGATCTAAAAGGGGCGGTCTTGTCTTCATCTCCAGAGCTCCTTTATTCGAATGAACATATGCCTCTTTTGAATGAGCAAAGTGCAAATATGTATCTTCATCTCCAGAGCATATTCGAATACGCTTAAGATGACATCTCCAGAGCCAGACTTTCATTTGAATGAACATATGCCTAATTCGAATAAACAAGCATAAATTTATATCTTTATCTCCATAGCCTATTTGGATAAGCTAATGATGAGGCTTCAGCATGCAAATTTGTATCTTCATATCCGGACGCAAGCTTTCATTCGAATGAACATAGGCCTCATTCGAATGATCAAGTGCAAATTTGTATCTTCATCTCTAGAGCACATTTGGATATGCTAAAGATGAGGCTTCATAGATGTGCAAATTTGTATCTTCATCTGTAGACGCAAACATTCATTCAAATGAACATAGGCCTCATTCAAATGAGCAAGTGCAAATTTGTATATTTATCTCCATAGCCCATTCGAATATGCTGAAGATGAGGCATGGAAAGCAAACATCCGTTAAAGATCCGTTACTCCAAGTAAAAAATGCTACGTTTTATAAACTTTCAGGGTGAATCTGAAACTTCTGGATATTCAGTGGTCCAACATAGATACTTCTGGGGTTAAAATGGTACTTTACCCTATTTTATTATTAATTTCCATTTCCATTTAATTTCATATTTCTAGAATGTTTTGTCATTAATTTATAGGGTTAGGTTGAGGCCTATAATAACAACTCAACTCATTTGATTTTTATACCACATGATTTGAATAATATTGGGGGGTTTTTCTCCTCTAAGCTCTCTTCTTCCTCTATTCTTCTTGCTTCTCCCTCCGTTATTCTCTCTATCTCCTCTCCATTTCCCTTTCACCATCCTCCATCATTAATATCAGTGTAGGATTTGACCAAGAGGGGGTGAATGGGTCACTTTTAAAAATTAAATCACAATCAAGAAATTAAAAACAAAGTCACCAAAAAGCAGAGAAATATGAACACGAGTGATTTATCCTGGTTCGGTCCTTCTGACCTATATCCAGTCCTTAGAGCTCTTGTGAGATTTGCAATCCACTAATCAACAACAATTCAGGATCACCAGGCCTTTATAACAGAGAAGCTCACTCCCCCTTACAACACGTAATAAAACAGAGTCTCACGCACTTTGTTTCCTGTCACAATTTCTACCCAACAGATTCAAGGTCCCAACCTTGAAAATCTCATAGTTATACAATAAAGATTGAGGAATAAACTCTCTTGAAAGAGTAGGTAGAGAATCACTGAAGCACACGAGAAGTTATGAACAATATGACAAAGAGTAATAGCGTATTAAATATTCGTTCATCCTCTCTTCTCTGTATTGAATGCTTTCTATTTTTATAGGTGATGATCAATAAGTGTCTGTTAGAAAGAAAGTTGGGTTTCCGTTACTCAAAAGAGTATATCTGTTGTCTTAGCTTCGTTACATGTATTTAATGCTTTCTCTCCCATGATGTGGAGAAGTTCTCAATGCGGGTGTCAAAGATCCTTTTTATTTAAGGCCTATACCTGTTCTCATATGTCAAAGAGGATGCATTTATGGTAGCAGATGAAATTTCAAATGCCAAAGCACAAATAAGGAAAGTTTTGGCAAACGGGAGTGTCAGCTGCTATCAGATGGAAAGATAAAAATGTCACTCGAGTTTGAATCTCAAATAACTCGAGTGTTCAACTAGAAAGATTTTGAAAAAAATGAAGCAACACTCGAGTTTAATTTGTTTTAACTTGAGTTTCAAAACACTTTTGACATACCTTGAGTTTTAGCTTCAAGTTCTGAGAAAGAAAATATGAAAAACTTTGTTGGTTACTCGAGTTTTAAAACAAGTTGCTCGACACTCGAGTTATTGTACAGGGAAGCTCGAGTTTTTCAATGTTAATAAAGAATGAGACTTTTGAAAGAGATTTTGACACTCAAGTTTTAGGGACACAGGACTCGAGTTCTTGTGCACTTCAAATAGAACCCGAGTTGACTGAGGAAGTTTTTGAACAATGAAAGTGTTTTCAGCTCGAGTTTGTGAACACTTGAAATCACACTCGAGTTGTTTGAAGAAGTTTCATAACTGCAAGTTCTGTTTTCAGCACAACACTCGAGTTTTCCAAAAGATATAAATCCAGTTTGTGAACAACTGAAATGGACCTCGAGTTTTGGCATAAAGTTTTAAACTGTGTAATTCATTCTAAAATCAACACTAGAGTTTTCTCAAAAATAGAACTTGTGTTATGTAACACTTCAATTGGTAACTTGAGTTAACTTCAAAAGTTTTCTTTTTCAAACTGAATCAAAAGTGTCAACACTCGAGTTTTATCAAAACTAAACTCAATTTTATCAACACTTTTTAAAAACACCTGAGATTGCTTGAAAGAATTTGTTCATTTAAACATAACTAAGAGCTACAACACTTGAGTTTTCAAAATTTACAACTCGAGTTTTTGAACACTCTTTTTAATTACTTGAGTTTTGTTCAGAAAGTTAAAATGTAGAAAAGCTTTCTAAGTTATAACACTCAAATTTTGATGAAGACTGAACTTGAGTATTACAACATAATTTTCAACACTTGAAAATTGTCAAACTTTTTGAGAACCTTTTATCAAACTGCAAAAATATTTCTATTAGTTTTATTATCATCAAAACAAGGTCTCCACAATCTCCCCCTTTTTGATGATGACAAAACCAAGTAACAGAATAAACAAAAAAAACATATTAGCAGCATATTCAGAATCTCAGAAAAATTAAGATGCACCTTGAACACTAGTCAATATCATTAAGAGCAATACATAGAATCATAGTGTCCACTATCCAGAGAGCAAAATATATAATAGACGTAGTCACAGTAATGTAAAACGCTAAAACTATTCAAAATACATAACTATTCTCCTCCTTTTTGTCATCACTTAAGAAGGGTCCAAAGGGGAAGAAGGAATAGTGGGAGCTGGTTCAGGAGAAGATGCAGGTACAGAGGCTTTAGGAGGAGCTAAAGCAAGTGGTGAACAGGAAGAATAGGTGAGGCTGCCGAGAAGTCTATCTGAGTATCTGAGGGTGGAGTAGGATAAGAAGGCTCAGGATGTTGAGGAGGAGGTGTCTGAGTACTACCTCTAATGAAGTCCTCGATAGAGGATACCCTGTTGTCCAAAGAAGCAACTCTGCTATCCAAAGAAGTGACTGAGCTGACCAGAGAAGCAAGCTAACCATTCATACTTTGCTCAAAGGATTCAACTGAGGTTTTGGGATATGCCACATTATCCATGAGCTATTTCCATAAGTACTACATGGCCTTAGACAGTAAGGTAGTCACAAATCCCTGTACAATACTGTAAAAATCTGAAACATCCTAATTTTTACTTATAAGATTTAATTATTTTTGAGAAATAATTATTATTTTAAAAAAATATATAGTATTATAAAGGAAAAAAGAGAGAGAAGAAGAAAATAAAAGAAAAGAAAGTATAATATAAAAATATATGTGGGCACGTGTCCCTTGGTGAGGTGTATATGTATATTTAAAAAAAGAAAAAAAGAAAAAGGGAGGGATGAAGTGTCGTATATATATAGATAGTAATACAAAAAAGGAAAAGTAAAGGTGCCACATACGTAGTGCTTACATCACCATCTATTTATACCTCTCAGCTCACGTTAGTAGCATTAGGTCAGAGGATTCTCTTTTTCTTCTCACTCAGTCGGCGCTCACAACATTCCTTGGGGTGTAGAATTTCATTTTGAGATCAATTAGGTAATCAGAACTACTCTTTTTCAATTTACTTCAGTAATAAAAGTTTTCCTAAATAATTTTCTCTTTCTAACGATAGTAATATCATACTGATTTGATGAAATTTTGGGATTAGTGTTTTAGATAAATATTAAGTTGTGTCAATAATTGTCTAATGAAAATTAGAGGAGAAATAGTTGTTAATTTTTCTTTATTTGGATTTATGATCTGACTGTTGTTATAATTTAAAATAAATATTCAATTTGAACAATTTATAATTTATTTCACATAAGTTGTTTACTCATATTAGATTTGAGTTGGATGACTTATTAGTGTTCTTGAAGATATTTTTGAAGTGTTAATCAACTTATGATGTAGAATAGATTAAGAATATATAGTTTAACATTTTTATGTTGGAAACTCTAAATTTTAAATTGGAATTTTGTACAAGTAAAGTTAATTTGTGTTTTAATTAAATTGTTGGGTGGGGAAGAATAATTAATTTTGGGTTAAATTAAATGATCAAGAGCCTATTCAGGAGTATGAAATTTTAAATAATTATTTCTAGACTTGAAATGGATATAAACAAGTTAATCATTTAATTTGTATTATTAAATTTGCATTTGTATTATTATGAAGATTGATTTCGGTGTGGTTGGTTCCTTCGTGGCTTGAACTTTCAAGAATTTTGGAGTTGAGGTAACCATGGTTAATTCATTTTATATGCTTGCATGGATTGTAAGGTATTTTCGATACCTTAGTTATATATTATGAATCTTAACCCTATGTTTGTATATTCAATTTTAGTGAAGTGGGAAGTATTTTCTTTATATATAAAGAGTACGTGTTTCTTAGAGATATGTAGGAAGGATAATCATAATTTATCTTTATTTGTAATAAATTGTGAGTTTATGCATATGTGGAGGATTGAAATATTAGGTGGTATTGAAGTAGTTAGATTTATCTTGTGATGATGGGACTTCTATTGTGTTCGCAGTTACCCCACTACTGATCATAGTGGTTGGATGTATTGTGACTTAGACCCACTGTCCTGGACCCAGGTAGGAGGCTAGATACCCTTTGATTCTAGACACAGGAGGGAGAACAAAGGGGGACCGGTTGGATTAATGTTGCTGCTGGACCTTAATTTTATTCAAGTATTGTATATTAGTACTGCTTCACTGACTTATAATCCCGTATTGTATATTCTATGAATTGATTATTGGTTACCGGGACTTTATGTCTCACCCTAACGATATATATTTTTTTCAGGAGAGGAACTTAGTGGTTCGAGGCGTGAAGGGAACAGTTTGATAGTAGTTATCACTGTAGGCTAAGTAGCTATATTATCTTAAAGATAAATGTATATTACCAGACTTTAGGGCTTGCTGGTCCGCACTAAGCCATAAATAGTAAACTTAGGTCGCTGACTAGCCTTGAAAATGGATCAAGAATATTAATTTTGATTTCCAAGGGTTGTATAGGGACAACCCCAGGGTCGTTCTCTCCAGAAGTGAGAAGGCGTACCAATAATTCTTAGCTTGTAATAATGTTTGCAATGCAAATACAAAGGGGTTCAATTGGAATTAAACTATGTTCCTAGACTATCTACAAAATTAAGACTTGTTTTTGGTATTTTCTTGG
>JANTPZ010141452.1:0-55462 GCA_025593235.1 Vachellia pachyceras | reverse complement strand
GTGTTGTCAATGCAGCGCATGGTGTTGTCAATGCAGCGCATGGTGTTGTCACGTGACAACCCTTGACAACACCATGAGCTAAATTGACAACACCTCTGGGACCATTTGATAAATATTTTAAAACTTGGGACCATTTGATAAATAAGTCCCTTATGTGGGACTCAACAGTAAATTTCCCATATCCTTCCAATGACAAGGTGGACCAGGAGAGGAGCTACATGCATACGTAAGCATCGCTGAATGCCATTTCTTAATACCATTTCTTAATTTACTGAAATGCCTCATCATCATGTTCGGGAGGATGATGGCTGGCCTCGATCACTACGTGTGGAGGAAACAAAAGGAGGAAGTCATTAATCCATGGTACCATCCAAGGTAGCCAACAATTTTAATAAATCTCCACAGTTACTTCAACAATCATGCATCATTTCCCTAATTAATACCATGTGTTGCGCAGTGGCTATTATGATTCTGACATTGACTACCTTGCCGAGTAGAGCGGATCATCATACCGAAAGGATTTATCTGAAAATTGTTAATCTCGATCATATCTCGCATTTTAAATTTTCCTCAGATATGACATGTTGTCTCGTCTTGGACTGTGTGTTGCTATTGCAAGGTTTTGTTTTTGGGTAAGAGATTTTTCAGAATGCTCAAACTTATCCCATATATATTTTGTTGGTAGCAAACTTTCTATGTCGCCGTCTTCTTTCCTCATCATATATATATATATATATATAAATTTGCATATGGAGGAGAAATCATACAGTCCCTATGCAAGGCCTGGAATGATCTGGATTTGATTTTCTTAAAAGTTCATATTTTTTTAAAAAAAATTATTTTGATGGGCACATAATTTAAAATAAATATAATGGCTTAAGAGTTATTTTTTTTAAAAAAATGAATTTTTATTTAAAAACATCATTATTATAAAAATTAAATATGGAATATTCAAATCAGCTCTAAGCAAAAGTGTTCAGTAGAAAAACTGATTCCTATGCTTGCAAGTTCACATGTACATTTTAACAACTATCACTAGGAAAATATCTTATTGTTCATATCAAAGTCTACAAATCTTAATTTTAATAATTAACTATAGCAAAATAATAAATGTCAATATGAAAAATTATAAATTCTAATGTACATTATTAGTGAATATACACATCTTAACAGTTAAATACAAAATAATAAGATTTGATATGAGAATCTACAAGTGAATATACCCACTCCAACGGTTAAAAATAGAAAAAGAGCAAGCACGTTTGAACTTAACCTAATAGATTTAAATATAAGTAGCTTAATCCATGTTTTGTAAAAAAAAATAAAAAAATATAATATTTATAACAATTGTGTATATAATTTATTTTTATTTTTTTACATTTATGTAACAAAATTAATTAAGTGTGTGCCAACTACTAGCTCCATTTCTATATAATTTATGAGCATATAATAGACCCAATGTCTAAAATTGACGAAACTATAGCCATATAAAAAAATTTAAAATATAGTTAAAACAACTATAACCAAATGAAAAAGAAACTATAAAACTCTAACTAAAAATTTGGTGAAATTTTAGTGCAAGCATATTAATTTTCTCCCAACAATATAAAATCTATAGCAAACCGAATTATTCATATAATTGATCTTAAGCTATTTGTGATATACAATACAACAAACAACAAGTGCCTGATCTTAAACAAATTGTTGATTTTATTGGCTTATTGTACTAATTTAGACGCTACTTGCTGACTATCACTTTGCCAACAATTGAAAAATTGATATATTACAATAAATTTAAAATGCACTTAAAGTTTAATTAGCTGCATAAAAAGGGAAAACTCTGTTGTATAATTTTACTTATTTAATAGTTTGTACAGCAATTAATATAAGAAGTCAAAGTTCCCCCAATGCAAATTAACCGCACTTGATTATATTGCTATCACTAGACATATTGTTTTTGTAATTATAATTCTGAAGATAATGATGATGGTGATGATGGAAAAATAAAGATCCTTTTAACTTGGATTTTTTTTACCTGACTTTTAATTTGAGAGCATATATTGGTACCCTCTCCCTTCTTTCCATTTCATTTTTTTCAGTAAAATCAATCTTTATCCCACATTTTTTTATTTGATTATAAGTCAGTCATTAAACTTTAATTTAATATAACTCAATTTCTGCAATTTTGACTCAATTATAATTCAATCTCTGAACTTTGATTCACTGTGACTCAGTCCCTATAGTTTTAACTATTTTATAATTTAGTTAATATATTTTAAAAATTATATTACATATATAATAAAAAGTCAAAAAAGTAAATTATAAAATGGCTAAAATTATAGGAATTAAATATTTGACGAGAAAAGGAGTAGATGAAAAGTGATCTCATATCCCAGTTGCACACTAGTTACCAAAGCTGCACCAACTAAGCAACATTTGTATTAAGAGCTGAACATATTCTGCACTATGAATAGATTGTAAAAATCACACGTGTCGGCTGTGATCCCCAAAACAGTGACCATAATATGCCATGTTAACCATCGGACAACAAAGTAACGCCAATGAAGTTGTTGGAAAAAATAGCCCAATCCGACTAAGTTAGTTAGTATTTATTTTAATTATATTTATGTATTATTCTCTACAGATTATTAGGGATATAGGATTATATATTAGGATTTTATTTTATTCAAATAATGGATGATAGGGTATCCGATTAAAACCCTAATTCACCTCTACATGTATTGCAGTGACTATGATAAAAAGTATGATTAATATTATTTTTTTGGTTTAATAATTTCATTGTATTAGAGCTTGGTTGCCAAAAACATTGTGTTCGGCACTTATTAGGCCCTAAACATCAAGAAGGAGGTCAACTCCTCTTCCAATGAAAAGACACACCCCCAGTTGGACGATTTAACAAATTAAATATGATCATAGTGCATAAATTTAATGGCGAGAATTATCTCCAATGGTCACTCTCCTTCCTTATGTTCATTCACGGGCAGGAAAAAGAAGACTATCTCAATGGAAGCTGCTTGTGCCCTGCTGCAACCGATGATAAATATCCCTCTTGGAGAGTGAAAAACAGCCAAGTCATGTCATGTTTAATTACTTCTATGTCACTTGACATCAGTAATAATTTTACAGTATATGGAACTGCCCAAGAAATTTGGGAAGCTGCTTGTGAGTCGTATTCCTCAGCCTCCAACACAGTTGTTTTGGTTGAAACTAAAGGAATCCATTCCATAAAACACACATGTCGGGGTTATAATGAAATGAATCATATAATGGAATATGTAAGACAAAGAAAAAAGTTACAATTTTAGTGCAAGTATTCTTTTGATTATATTTCCAGCGGGTGGAAGGAAGACAAGATTCTGAGCAGGCTCACAAGGTGAATTTCAAACGGGAAAATAGAAGAGGATAAGCGGAAACGTTTTAATTAAAATCTTCTCAAGAAAAGAAAGAGTAATCGATCAGTAAAGAGTGAAGATTAAGTGATTACCTGGTTTGGACCAGAGAAGCAAAAATGAAATTCACCACCGGTTTGAGATTGACAGAGTGCTTCTGGGTTATCACAATTCAGAAGCTGGAGTAGATCATGAAAAGATACCAGCAACAATTTTGCGTCAACGCCAAAAAGAAGGAAGTCAGCCTTACAATCGAAACGCTGCCGTATCATGAAAGGAAAGAGGAAAAAATATCTGAAATATAGTGAAGAAGCAACGAGGAAGCACACAAAAGGCTAGTCATGTATTATTGTCGGTGGGCTAAGGGCAGCTGGAAAGATGAAAAAGACACGCGGTAATGGAATTAGATTAATTACATCACAGTAAAAATATTTATTAATAATATAAGGATGCATTTAAAGTGTCTTCTGTCAATACGATATGGCTGAGAGCCAAATATTTAAGTATAAAAGAAAGAAAGCAAAAAAAAAAAGAAAAGAAAAGAAAAAGCGAAGTTACATGTAAGTTTCCCCTTATCTCTGGGCCGCGGTTCCAATTGATTGACTAGAGAAGAGAGGGCTGAAAGCGGAGACCACTAAATCTGAAGCTCTCTACCCAACCGACGAAGCTTTGGGCTTCATCAACTTAACAGAACACACCTGATCACCTGGTATGACTCGATCCTCACCCATCTCTCTCGTTTCTCCATTAGTTTGTAGAGTTGCGTTGTATTGTATGTATGGATCATGATAAAAAAAATTAGTGGCGTTAGGGAAAATTGATTTTTAATTGTATATTTGTTCATCACGTTTGCAGAAGGGGAAAAAAATATGAAGCAGTTGGTACTATTTTCAGTATTTTGAGCATATTTTCAGTAGTTGCATTATCCCTATTTTACACCTTTACAATAGATTCATAACCTAAATTTTCAGTTTTCTCATAACATGGTCAAAAAATTTGGAAACCGTCGGATTGTTTTCATCCGCATGGTATTTACTCTGGGTTTTTCATTAGGAAGCAAATCATATATGTTGAATACTAAGGAGAACAACACACACACATGCTGAAGTATTTCTTCAAAGACCAATAAAAGTACAATAATGTGAAATATAGTAAGCCTCAAGAAAACCACTTGCTCTAATACCACTGAAAGATGCTGAGCGTACCTAGAATCAATTGATTCACTGAGTACCCACACGAGAATCAAAAGCAATATGGACTCTGATTACGTCACACAACAAAAGTATTGAAGGTGAGGAGGAAAGAGGATACAAAGAAAAACAAGATAAATCTATGAAGAGTTTCTTTTTTACGTGTTTGCAGAAACTGACTCCCACTCACCCATATTATACGTATGGAAAGTTGATAAAATTTGAAATTCAAATACATAAAGGAAGAATTACCTCTATTGACCCATACCACTTCTCTATTCGTATTTCTATCCCAATTCAAATTGGTTTGAGCTCTTATTCACTAAGGGTGGATCAATATGTTTCAACATGTTGTCTGACCACTAAACACTTGGAGATGTTAAGAGACATTAAAGATTTATCAACATTAACATCATGACATGTTAGATCATGGTTATATATTGCCTGATAAATGTGGTGTTTGGCTTCTCCAGACATCAAAGTTATTTGATTATTTTTGTTGCAGGTGGTTGGTATCAAATGAAACCAATGGTTGCAATTTAAAGGAGAATTTAGACCAAAAGAGTTTAGCTCCGCCTTAGAGAGAAAGCTTCTTTTTATTTTTTCCAAATATGTAAAGCCTATGCTAAGATCCTCTTTCTAATTTTGTTTTTCATTTATCTTCCATCTATACAATCAACTGCGATTGTCCTTGAAAAATAATGCAGTAGATCTTATTTTAAGTTTCTTTATGATGGGTTTTATAACTATCTCACTAATAACTAAAGAGAATTTTTGGGTGAATCAGGTTTGCCACCTCATGCATGGTCTGAGCAATAAAATTATGACACCTCGATTGCTTTCATCTTACATGTAAGCCTACATGGGATGCCTCTCTCCCTCTATTATTTTAATTGCTTTTAGGAAAACGTGCCCTCTTCTCTCTCTCGTTTGAACCTGGTTTGCCGCTACCACTTCAAATCTCCCCTCCCCCTCCTCCTTGCCTCCCTCTTTCTAACATCTTCCCCTTCAGCCCTGACTTCTCGGTCCTGGCCAAAGCTCGCAGCAAGCGCTAACGTGGCTTTCCATGCAACTGGACCTCAAGGCTCCTCCCCCTCCCTCCATCCTACATATCGTCTTCCTCAGACCCCGATGCCATCCACTCCACCGAAAAGAAACCGTGGAAGGCAGCCACGAGGAGGAAGGACAGCGGTGGTGATGGCGGACGGGACTCACGGGACCCAAAGTGTTGTGCAACGTGTGCGGGGATGAGCTACAACTGGGGGCGGTTGGTGCTGGAGTACTGAGATGTCGGAGTTAAAGGGGAAGATGTGTGTGCGTGAGAGAGAGAGAGGGAGGGAGGGATGTGAGGGATGGAAAGATTGGGAGAGTGGCGGCAGATTGGGTGCAGTTGAGAGAGGGAGAGAGAGAGAGAGAAGAGGTCACATTTTTCAATTAACAGAGGCATGTAGGCTTGCATGTAAGAAAAACAATTGGAGTTGTCGTAATTTTATCGGTCAGGCCATGCATGAGATGGTATAGCAGATTCACCTAAGAATTTCTCAATAACTAAACCGTTGTTGATGCAGCTGAACTTGAAAATATGGTCAGGCTATGCATGATGCAGCTTATCTCTGGACCACGGTTGAATGAACGAGAAAGCGCTCCAATTAATTGACTAGAGAGGGCTGAGAGCGGAGACCACTAAGCTGTAGTGCTCCAATTCAATCATATCCATAGCCGCAAGAGGAATTAATGAAGTTTCCAGACATTCTGATCAGGAAGCCGCTGCCGCCGCAAGCAGAATTAATGGAGTTCCCGGACATTCCGACAGGTGACTCACCACGAAGACAACTGCAAGGCCCTCGTCCCACGCCTCTAACGATAAGCAAAGATTCTCTCAAGATCAGGAAGCCGCTGCTGCCGCAAGCGGAATTAATGGAGTTCCCGGACATTCCGACAGGCAAATCACCGCGAAGACAACTGCTAGGCCCTCGTCCCTCGCCTATAAGGATACAGAAAGATTCCCACAAGATCAGGAAACCGCCGCCGCCGCCGCTCCAGCCTTTCATAATCTATAGTGTCTCTCCAAAGGTAATCCACAACCCGCTGAGCGACTTCATGAGTCTCGATCAATACCTCACTGGCTCCTCTTCTTCGGCTTCTTCCTTCAATATGGGGTCAAAGGATTCTTTCTCTTGTAATCAAGGCGATATGGTGTCACCAGCAGCACGATTTGCCGCTATAGAGAAAGCTAGATCTCCACAACCGAAGAAAGTACTGATACAGCATCAGAGTGGGGAAGCCGGTGGCGACAGGGAAGTAATCGTGGAGGTGGGCGATGCGGTTGATGGGCCCAATAGTACGTCTCATGGGATTTTGTCGCCGGGACCGGCAGCACTGTCTCCGATTCCCGCTAGCTTCTTCTCGCCTCCCGCAACGGCGGATCCATCAACTCAACAGACCACACCTGATCACCTGGTATGACTCAATCCTCATCCATATTTCTCTTGTTTCTCCATTAGTTTGTAGAGTTGCGTTGTATTGTATGTATGGATCATGGAAAAGTTAGTGGCGTGAGTGAAAATTGATTTTTAATAGTATGATTGTTCATCACGTTTGAAGGAGGGGGAAAAATGAAGCAGTTGGTACTATTTTCAGTATTTTGAGCATATTTTCTTGATAATGAAAAAATTATCACCTGAGGATTGATGTGATTAATTATGTCAAGAAACAGAACATGTACCATAGCGATTAGTTGGTGACTAAACAAATGAAGCCATGGGGATTGGCACCCCTTTAAACAAAAGAGTACAAAATTTACGTTGCCCCTGTTCTTGTGACATGCATGTTCTTGTACTTTTTATGGCATGAATATGTTTCAGGATGTAAACAGAGTTATGGTTGCTACATTCATAAACTTGATATGGAACTATATGAATCAAATACTAAAGCATTGCCTAATGAGTTGCTTGTTCATCCACGATATCAAAACCTGTATGTTGTCAAATGAATTGATGCATCACTAAATTTCTTAATCAGTTAACAGATGATCGAGGAGCTATGGAAAACTTTAGAGAGCTTTTGGAACGCTCTATCTTTACCCAAGATCATACAAATGATAAGTATGTCCATTCGAAGGAGGACGGGCATGCTATTCTGCATTCAGTGAACACCCTAAGCCCTTTGTTCATGAAGAAATCTGGATTAGGTTTGACGGATCCACCAAAGGATGAGGCATGGCATAGTGTTGTACATATGGAACTGGCAAACAATAAACTATCCGAGCTGCCTTTGTCTCCAAGCAGCCCTGAACTCAGGGTGTTAATGTTGCAGGGAAATGCAGATTTAACAAGAGTCCCAAATACGTTTTTCTCTAAAATGCCCTTACTTACGGTCCTGGACTTATCTCACACTAGTTTACGAGAATTACCGGACTCTATTTTTGAGTTGGAGCAACTTAGAGAAATGTATTTGAAAGGTTGTGAACGTTTCATGAAATTATCACCAAAAATTGCAAAATTGCAGAACCTTGAGAAGCTTGATCTTGATGGAACCCAGATCATACATCTACCAGAAGAGATTCGAGAGTTAACTAATCTCCAAAGCTTGTTCCTTTGCTTCTATGAATATCCTGGTAGAAAAGGTAAGCAATATACACGCTCAACAATTATTCCTTCTGAGGTAATCTCAAAACTCAAGTGGTTAAAACGTTTAAGCATTGATGTCAACCCTGATGATGAGCGGTGGTATGAGAATGTACGAGACATTATTCCAGAAATATTTGGATTAGAGCATTTGCAGACTCTTAGCTTATATATCCCACATCTAGAACTTTTAAAGTTCATACCAGACCGTATACTTCGGGATGATTTTAGGTTGATTGTTGGTAGGCATATGCAAAGGATCATATCAAGTACACCGTCCACAATTGAGGCAACATTTAAACAATGTGGTAGTAGCTTGAAGTTTGTAAATGGTGAAGATGTCCCTGATGAAATTAAAAGGCTAGTTAGGGTCAGCAAGGCTTTATTTCTAGAGCGGCATAAGACAATCAAGCATCTATCAGAATTTAAAATGATGAATTTAGAACAGCTACGCGTATGTATGTTGGCAGAATGCAGAGAAATGCAAACAATTGTTGATGGAAGACAATCAAACAGGGGTAATGAAATTTTCTCACATTTGCTGTACTTGTACGTATCTCACATGAAGAGTTTAAAAAGCATATGGGAAGGTGTAATGCCACCTCGCAGCCTTTTCAGTATGCTTAGGTCTTTAGTATTGCAAAACTGCCCTGAGTTAACAACTGTCTTTACCATGGATTTTTTGGGCAACCTTTCACTATTAAAGGAGCTTATAGTTAAGGGTTGTCCCAAAGTGACCACCTTGATAAGTGATGGATCATTCAGACTAGGGATTTTCCTGCCTAAAATGAGTAAGATAATGCTTCTCCATCTTCCTGAGTTGGTGACCATTTCAAATGGTTGTCACATAGCTCCAAGCTTGAATGCAATCGCAGTTTATGATTGCCCAAAGCTCCAAAGCCTTTCTAAGTCAGAACTGTCAAGCAGCACTGTGAAGGTCATTAAGGGAGAAATAAAGTGGTGGGACCAACTGCAATGGAGCAAAGAAGAATGGGGAACATCACAACGACCAACCAAGTTTGATCGCATCTTTTCCTCAATTGATAATCAGGTTGACATAATGACTCAGATTGGGAATGCTGGTGATGATATTGACGATGATGCAGGTAATTCTCTATCTATTTTTATTTTAAATGTTCTCAATGTGAATGTCACGACCTCTTTTAGCATTTCTATTTCCCTTAATTCCTTTAACTTGTTAAAATATATGACAGTAGATATGGCGCCACCACATACTTTATTTGAGGACCCAAAGCAAAATGCAGACAGTTTCAGCAGGTGGTATATTTGCATAACTGTATCTCATGTACCTCAATTCTGAAGCTTAGCGAAAATTGTGATGTAACTTTGTAACGAGAATTCTTGAATCTGGATTTGGAGATGCTTTTGCAGTGCCAAGAAGAATGCCGAAAGATTCACTTTTCGAACAAAAAGCGAAGTAGATGTTTTAGATGATGGGTACAAGTGGAGGAAATATGGTGTGAAAACGGCAAGCAGCGAATATCCAAGGTAGCATCACTGCTTTCACCCTAAAATAGAAAAGAGAGATTTAATTACTTCAATATTTATGCATGGTTTGGCTAATGCTGCGGGTTGTCGTTGCGCAGAAGCTATTACAGATGCACTCGTGCAGGTTGCCTGGTTAGAAAGCGTGTGCAACGATCTACAGGTGACCCAACAATGATTGAAACCGTTTACGAGGGAATACACACGCACCCAAGCCCAGAGGAAAACAGATCCCTCCATGAACTACAGTCCAGTTAAGTCCAACAGTATTTGATTTCAATTCCATAGGTTGTGTTGGTAAAAAAAAAAAATTCCATAGGTTGTTAATTATTGCTACTATGTGTTATTCATTTCCATAATTATGCTGAGTTCATATCAATGGACTTTTTCGTTTTTTTCATTGATGGGTGCTCATCTCTTTTGTCTGAGTCCTGTAATATTTCGTGCAATGACAGTGCGCAGCGAAGAGATTTCATCAGATAGTGTAGTGACTGCTAGGGGTTTGGATGTGAACAGTGCGCCGGCGGACGTAGATGACGCCGACGACGCCGCTGCACTTTCATCTCCCAACAGCGAGATCTCATCGTTTCACATGGATTTCCCCGTCAGAAATAGTCATGGCAGTGGCGGTTACAAGAGAGAGCACGACGGCAACGCCGATAGGCCCAGCGACGACGACGAAAACGGATCAACTCGCAAGAAACTCCGATTGTCTAAGGAACAGTCTGCTTTCCTGGAAGAGAGTTTCAAAGAACACACGAAGCTCAATCCAGTAAGTTTGGCTCTCCGGCTCTATGGCTTTCTCTCCTTCCCTCTGTATTTCTCATCATTGACTTGTTATAATGGCAAATTTATTTAATTCGTCTGCAGAAGCAGAAACTTGCACTGGAGAAGAAGTTAAACCTTCGTCCTCGTCAAGTGGAAGTCTGGTTCCAAAACAGACTGGCCAGGTAAATATATAGAAACTGACTTTCCTTTCATCCTTGTATTCAGAATAAGAAAATTAAATCGATACGCTAACTATTTTTTGGCCGGTCCGTTAATATATTAAAAAAAGGACGAAATTGAAGCAGAGGGAAGTAGATTGTGAGTATTTGAAGAGATGTTGCGACACGCTGACGGAGAACAGGAGGCTGCAGAAGGAGGTGCAAGAATTAAGGGCTTTAAAGACATCGCAGCCGTATTACATGCAGCTCCCGGCCACCGCTCTCACCATGTGTCCCTCCTCTGAAAGGGTCGTTACCAAATCTTCGGCCGCCGGGACCACATCCACCGCGACGGCTACCTCCACTTGTACCAGCGGTGCTTCTGGAATCCCTGTAGCATTGTCCCTTGGCAATGGAATGCTTCCCTTCGCCAAAGCCCAGGCCCAGGCCCAGGCCCATCATACGTCTTCGTGATTCAATCCCAGCGGGACCCACTTTTGATGTTGGACTTGATTATATATCACAGATTTGGAACCAATATACAAAGGACATGCACTCACCCAGATGGAGACAGCTGTCATTCAGTCTAATTATTTTTATTTTATTGCAAACGTAATTATTTTTATAGGAGAGTTTAGCCGATAAGAGCACGCGTTTAATACTATGTCTCTCTCATTTCCTAATTTAACATTATATTATTGAAATCGTAATGAATCATGCGCCCCAATTCCACACTCCTCACCAACTGCTTCTCTCCCCACTCTCCCTTTCTCACTCATGCCTTCCTTTCTAACTAACAATGTTTGGGAATTCATTAGAAAAAATGTGTTTACGTATTTCAAAAAGAATTTATGAATTTTGAGATGGTTTTTACGGATTTCTAGATGATTTTATCTTGGCTTACGTGTACCGTTAGGAAGAAGTTCATGCACTTTAATGCAATTTTCATCTCCTGAATCTACCATGATAAAACTAATGGTTTTTATCGTTTATAAAATAAAGTGGTCCAAATCTTTTCATGGATGAAAGACCCAATATTTTAAATAAAATGAATTTTGATGAATTAAAAGATTAATTTCAAACTTAATGAATTAAAATTAAAATATTTAAGGATTCTAATTGTATTAACCTAAAATATAAACTCTGCAGTGCATCTGCATGTTACTTGTACCGCTGGTGGGGTATCTCATCATCTCTTTGGTTTTCTTCCTCTCATTTCTCAAAATATTTCTTGCTATTATATATAATTAAGCTTCCCTACTTTAAGAAAGGAAGCTATATATATTTATATTAAAATTATGCAGACAGTTATTTCAATTTCAAAACAAGTATTAGTATTTTCTTGTGTGAGGAATATATCCACGTATTTTTTAATTATATTTTTAAAAACATGTCCCATGGAGGAACACATGTAACCATTAAGGATCTTCCGATCCTGCACAACCCTTAAACATGATATCTTTAAATCTTGATTTAAGATTTAGCTTTTAGTGTAATTTGAACTATAAACTAAATCCTTCGTGTTGAGAACAGAGGTTAATGTAATAATTACAGCACCCAAATCATTTGTTACAAGTGTCACATTAAAAGTCTCGAGGTCATTAGGAAAGTGAGGTTTACCATAAAGGAATTTCCTTTCTAACAAGTTAGGCATTTGGAATTGACTCTTTGCTTAAATTTTCGTCAGATATGACATCTTATGATACTGTCTTGTCTTGGACTGTGGGTGTTGCTATTGCAAGGTTTTGTTTTCGGGCCAGAGATTTTTCAGAATGCTCAAACTTATCCCATATATGTTTTGATGGTAGCAAACTTTCCATGTCGCTGCCTTCTTTCCTCAACATATATATATATATATATATATTTGCATTTGGAGAAGAAATCATACAGTCCCTATGCAAATGCTGGAATGATCTGGATTTGATTTTCTTAAAAGTTCATATTTTTTTTTTAAAAAAATATTTTGATGGGCACATGATTTAAAATAAATATAATGGCTTAAGTGTTATATTTTTTTTAAAAAAAGAATTTTTATTTAAAAAAATATCATTATTAAAAAATTAAATATGGACTATTCATATTAGCTCTAAGCAAAAGTTTTCAGTAGAAAATCTGATTCCAATGTTTACGGATGGTCATTTACGCATATCTTATTATCGACCAGCCATATTTGTGAAACTTATTATTTTTTTTTTCGGGGTCTTAGTCATGGATGCCACAGTTTCTGAAACCACAGTGGTCCATGATTCACAACAGATAATTTGCCTCTATATTGAAGAACATGTGGTCTATTTAATTCCACTCGGAGCTAATTTTGCTTTATGTCAACAGATTTTTTTTAACTTATCTAACACAATGGATATGTTATAGGAATTGGGTTGCTAAAGCAATGGAATTCTAATGATGAATTAATTGATTTAGTTTTATAAATACTTTAGATAAACCTGAAAACAGGAAGAGTAAAAAAGAAAAGAAAAGAAAAAAAGAAATAAATGATATAATAACATTTATGGAAAAGTTTAAATCATGTTATCAGATTAAATTTACAGGTAAATTTGCAAGTTCACGTGTACATTTTAACAACTATCACTAGAAAAGTATCATAGTGTTCATATCAAAATTTACAAATCTTAATTTTAACAATTAACTATAGCAAAATAATAAATATCAATATGAAAAATTATAAATTCTAATGTACATTATAAGTGAATATAGCCATCTTAACAGTTAAATGCAAAATAAATAGAGTTGGTATAAGAATTTATAAGTGAATATACCCACCTCAGCGGTTAAAAATAGAAAAATAGCAAATGTATTTGAAGAACTTAACCTAATATATTTATACACATGTAGGTTAATCCATGTTTTGTAAAAAAAATTAAAAATATTATATTTATAACAATTATGTATATAATTTATTTTTATTTTTTTTTACATTTATGTAACAAAATTAATTAAGTGTGTGCCAACTACTAGCTCCATTTCTTTATAATTTATGAGCATATATACCCAATGTCTATAATTGACGAAACTATAACCATATAAAAAAATTATAAAAATATAGTTAAAACAACTATAACCAAATGAAAAAGAAACTATGAAACTCAAATGAAAAATTTGGTGAAATTTTAGTGCATGCATATTAATTTTCTCGCAACAATATAAAATCTATAGCAAACCGAATTATTCATATAATTTATATTAAGCTATTTGTGATATACAATACAACAAACAAGAAGTGCCTGATCTTAAATAAATTGTTGACGCTATTGGCTAATGACACTAATTTAGACGCTACTAGCTGACTATTACTTAGCCAACAATTAAGAAATTGATATATGACAATAAATTTAAAAGACATGCACTATGAAGGGATTGTAAAAGTCACACGTGTCGGCTATGTAACCCCCAAAACAGTGACTATAATATGCCGTGTTAACAATTGGACAACAAAGTAACGCCAATGAAGGTGTTGGAAAAAATAGCCCAATTTGACTAAGTTAGTATTTATGTTAATTATATCTATGTATCATTCTCCACAGATTATTAGGGATATAGGATTATATATAAGAATTTGATTTTATTCAAATAATGGATGATAGGGTATCCGATTAAAACTCTAATTCACTTCTAGATGTATTGCAGCGACTATGATAAAAAAATATGATCAATATTCATTTTTTGGTCTACTAATTTCATCGTATTATAGTTTGGTTGCCAAAAACATTGTGTTCTGCACTTACTAGGCCCTAAACATCAAGAAGGAGGTCAACTCCTCTTCCAATGAAAAGACACACCCCCAGTTGCACAATTTAACAAATTAAATATGATCATAGTACATAAACTCAATGGCGATAATTATCTCCAATAGTCACTCTCCTTCCTTATGTTCATTCACCGGCAGGAATAAGAAGACCATCTCAATGGAAGCTGCTTGTGCCCTGCTGCAACCGATGATAAATATCCCTATTGGATAGTGGAGAACAGCCAAGTCATGTCATGTTTAATTAATTCTATGTCACTTGACATCGGTAATAATTTTATAGTATGTGGAACTGCCCAAAAAATTTGGGAAGCTGCTTGTGAGCCGTATTCCTCAGCCTGCAACACAGCTGTTTTGGTTGAAACTAAAGGAATCCATTCCATAAAACACACATGTCGGGGTTATAATGAAATGAATCATAATGGAATATGTAAGACAAAAAAAAAAGTTACAATTTTAGTGCAAGGATTCTTTTGATATCTGAAGTATAGTGAAGAAGCAAACGAGGAAGCACACAAAAGGCTAGTCATGTATTATTGTCGGTTGGGCTAGGGGCAGCTGGAAAGATGAAAAAGACACGCGGTAATGGAATTAGGTTAATAACAATGACAGTGAAAATATTTATTAAAAATATAAGGATGCATTTAAAGTGTCTTCTGTCAATATGAAATGGCTGAGAGCCAAATAAAAGAAAGAAAGAAAAAATAAGCGAAGTTACATGTAAGTTTCCCTCATCTCTGGGCCGCGGTTCCAATTAATTATGTCAAAAAGCATAACGTGTACCATGAACCCGTTTGACAAATTGTCATAAATCACTTATAAGTACTTATTCACATAAGTCGAGATAAATATATGGAGGAGATTTTTTTATTTTACAGAAAAGCACTGTTGAACGTGCTTATAAAAATAAGACACTGCTTAACAAATAGGATCATAGCGATTAGTTGGTGACTAAACAAATGAATGCCTAGGATTGACACGTTTTTATTTATTTATTTTTTTTGGTGAGATGATTGGCACGCTTTTAAACAAGCTAAGAAAGAGTACAAAATTTATGTGGTCCCTGTCCTTGTGACATATTCATCATTCTTGTACTTTCTATGACATGAATATGTTTCAGGATGTAAACAGAGTTGTGGCTGCAAAAATTTATGTAAAAATACCAAATTGACCTTCAATAATATAACATTATTAAAGAAATTGTCATAAAATTTAAAAAAGTGGTCAGTATGTAAAGGAATGTTGCCAACCAACTGAAAATAGCAGCATCCAAATCCACGTGAGTATGTTGTCAAAATTATTATAAAAGTTTTTACTTCATTTAAAAATATTATAAATATGTTAAATAATGTTGTCAACTAACTCAGAATGAAGGTATTTACACTCAATTGAAAATATTTTGAAGATCATTATAGAAGTTGTAATTAAGTTTTAAATAGTTATCAATATGTTAAGTAATGTTGTCAACCAACTGAGAATGAGGGCATCCACACCCAAGAGTATGTTGTCAAAATCATTACAAAAATTTTCACTTCATTTAAAAAGGTGGTCAATATGCTAAATAATGTTATCAACCAACTTAGAATGTGGGCATCTGCACGCAAGTAAAAATGTTGTCATGATATACATAACTTTTCACTGAATTTAAAATAGTGGCCAGTATGTTAAGCAATGTTATCAACTAATTGAGAATAATGATATCCACACCTAAGTGAAGATGATATCAAAATTAGTACTGAAGTTACAATTGAATTTCAAAAAGCTATCAATTAGTTTGATCTGATCATTTCAACCTAAATTTTAAATTCTACGATCCTACATTTTCCCCCATTTTGAAATTGTGCTTATTAACATGATCTTTTTGAAATTTTAAAATTTAAGAGGCATCTTTTTTAGGATTTTTCTCTTTGGAAATCAAATTTAACTTAATTAACTACTAAAAGGGACACGGTGGAATGAATGTGTGCATCACGGGTTGTAGACAACTTGTTGTAAATAAATAATAAAATTCTTGACTCACGCGGGATTAAGTAATTGATTTGTTATGGGATCGATAAAGCTCTTACCTGCTGCGGCTGAAACTCACTTTAACTAATCCATCAAAATAAGAAAATAATAATTTGTTTATTAAATCTCTTCCGGTCAAGAAGTACTTACGTACTTATGGAGTCTTACGTCATTTGTGCTATCTTTAATAAAAATATTTTAACTACATTCTCTTAGAAGTCCAACAAATATATATTATTATAGGTTATAGAGATAGAGAAATAATTAAGAGAAATTTATAAGATATACTATTTACAAAAAGAACAATTAGAACATTTTTTATTAGATAAAGTATAGATCGGGCTCGGCCTACTCTATAGTTGGTAAAACGGATTAGCCCTGTTACGACATGCATGCATGGCAATTACCACCCCCACCCTGTTAGGACATGCATCCATGGCAATTACGTACCACATACGTACTCGGTGTAGAGTATTTATTATTATCTATGAGGAAGAGGACGACAGGGAGTCAGGGACCAATATATCAGTCTGTTTGGGTGGGAGTCCGATTGTGAAAGGCGATAGTGGAAGGAATGTACTTGGGATGAGACAAATTAAGGAGCATGAACAGAAGAATGGTGGGGAGAAGAAAACAAGTAAAGAATAACGAAGACCCTGCTTCATGTGACTGTTTGGCAACACGTTTCCCATCTTAAAAGCACGTTTAACAATATTTTTTTTTGTAAAATGAAATAATTCCATCCACAATTTATCTTGGTTTGTGTGAAAGTACTTCCCCACCGATTTATCAAACGAACCCATCTATAAAGCTGATGTTCAACAATTTTGCTTTTGCTGCTGTATTTAATTTAGATATATTTTATTTTATTTTTATTATTTCATTTTTTCTAATTTTATCATAATATATAAAATTATATATATATGTATTCACTTTATCTATCATATTTATAATTTTTTAAATCATTCCTATTAATTGTACATGTTAAAAAAATGTTCTATCCATATACTAGTTTCAATGTAAATGATTTGAGAGAATACTTTGGAAAAATTAAGACACATTTTAACAAATAACTAATCAATTAATTTGCTTAATATATTTAGATTAGTTAAGTAGATCTTATATTAGAAATTAGATGTTATTTTGTGTTAAGGGTGTACACTAAGAAAAGTAAGAACAAGAGCGGTAGGTTTCAAAAGTAAACGTGTAATGGTCATAGGCGGACCTGTGTGGAGTTTACCGAGTTCAATCGCACCTCCTAACTTCTAGCAAATTAGGTATATATTAGTACTATGTGATTTATTTTGCATCTACTCATTTGCTAATTTTGAACCCACTAAATTTTTTTCTCAAATTCTTCTTAAAAGATATTAAGAATAAGTTTCACTTATGTTCTCAAAAAATAATTTGCACCCCCTGAGTCAGGGTTCTGAGTCCGCCACTGATAATGGTGACAAATATATAATAATAAGCTTGATTCCATTCACAAAGATGCCATTCATATGCATGCATTTTTGTAACAAGCTCATAATTAATTAAGAACATACAAGATTTATGAGCCATCTACAATTGAGATGTAAAACTGCGGAAGAATCAATCCCTCGCATCATTCTTTTATCTTTCTAGATTGAAATCTAAGATTAATTATAGGAAAAGAATACCTGCAGAATAGATAAAAAAATTAGAATATTACCCAGATAGAAACTAACAGGGTGATGTATCTCTTCTTACTAGTATGAATAGTATATTGATGACCATGGTGCATAACCCTCCCCAGTCATGGAACCTCAAGGGAGCAAATAAAGAGTCTCGGTATTGCTCAATTAGTTAAGCTCTTAATATGTTATTCCCACCATCAAGGAACATCCTTAAATAGAGATAATTAGGGTTACCATATCTGGGTTTAACCTAAATAACTACGGGCCACATTTAAGATATTTTATTGATTTCTGAATAATATATGTGATAATGATATGTATTAGAATAAAATATCTAACATGCCTATCAAAAGGTTAGATGCCATTGATACCGCCTTCTAGATTAAAAAAATTAAAAAGAAACAAAAGGCCAACGGTGGAAGATGCCTTGCAATTACCCCGTACGTAATCGTTGTAGAGTATTTATTTATGAGGAAGGACATGGACCAATGTTGACCACCTCTCCATTTTCTATGATAGTCTTACTCTACCAGTCTTCCAGGGTTGGTCTGGGCTTGAACTGAGACAAGCTTTGATCAGATCTCTTCTTGGTATGTACCACTATTACCCCATCCTCATCCATATTTTCTTATTTATGATCATCAAATTCATCTTCCCTCAACATTCATGAATTCTGTACCAAAAAAAAATTCTTGAACTCTCTCTCTCTGTTTTTTTTGGCATTATTATTCATTTTAGCCCAGTCCTGCATGGTGGTTTCTGAATATGAAGCTATCGAATCTGGAGCAGTTATAAGCAGCTCTGTTACAGTTGGAGAGCTCACGGTGAGTTATTCAAGCTATGCTTTATTAGCCAATCAAACGACTGGGAAGCAAGCGATGATGTACTTGATCATGTCCCATTGACGTTTTCATCGTCTTATTTATTTATTTATTTTTTTGGTGATATTTCATCGTCTTATTTATTATGTAGGAAAAGTGTTCTCTTTGTGGTTTCTATGGAGGGTAGCGATGCGCAAATGGATTCTAACGATAGCAAAGCACATTTAGTCGCCAAAATGGAGCCACCCACTAAACATGCACTGGATCCATTTGTCAAAATGGAAGCGGTGGAAACATTTAATTTTCCCAAAAGAGAAAAGGTGGAGCCATTCATGAAAGCAGAGCCATTCGTGAAAGCAGAATCATTCGCTCTTCCCAAAATAGAAAAGTCGGAGGGATTTTGGAAAACAGAGCCGCTAGATTGTCCCAAGATAGAAATAATAAAACCACATGATTTTTCCAAAGCCAAAGCAGTGAAGCTGTTTGGCTTTCCACAGAATGGATCGACGTTTATAGATGAAAAAAGAGAGGGTTTGCTGCTGCAGTTGAGCCGGATAAGAGATTTTATAAGGCTGTTGTTGAGTTATCCCATGAGAACTGTGCATGATTGGAAGCTCAAGGCTTGGGTTCACGAAGCTTCAAATAGGGGACATTCTCTCGATTATTTGATTTTCCTTCTTAATCAGAAGCTCCTCAAACGCTTCCAAGGCCTTTTACCAATGTACATATTGGAGAATGTTGATAGAGGTTGGAGTCCCAAATATGGTCATTCCAATGGGATACCAGGAGACATTCTCAGTTTATCTGCAAATCTTGCTGTGGATCAGCTGATTCAAACTTTATTGTCTGAGGATGATCATGTACGCAACATTCACCATGTCTTGTTCTATACCAGAGATGCAGCTGAAAAAAGACTGGTTAAGGAAAAATTAGAATCAGTCTTGAAAGACAAGGAAATTATGCTTCGCCTTCAAGAAACCTTCACCGGAGTCTTACTTATCGATGTCTCAGATTGTCAAAGTCAGGCTGTGGAGGTCCAGGTTCAGCAACAAATATCTCAACAACTTCATCTTCCAGTGATAGAAGGCAATGACTACTTGCTTTTAGCAAGTATTGAAAAAGAGATGTCAAGAAAAAAATACTTGGTGCTTTTGGTGGATGGAGAAGCCGAAGAGCCTCTTGATCCTCGAAAAGTGGGCTTTCCTGAAGAAATTGCAGGAGTTGTGGTATGCATTACCACTGAATCGTCAAAGCAGGCTAATAGCGAATTAACAGCGGCAATGGATCTGAATATCAACACAAAGGATCACTTGCTGCCATGGCAAGTTTTCTGTGAAAACATTGGCATTAAGATTTTACCATCATCTGATGCTGAGAGAATGGCCGTGCGAATAGTTAAAGAATGCGGTGGTCATCTTCTTGCAGGTGTCATTGTAGCAAAGTCACTGAGGAATGCAGGAGACATTGAACATTGGGAACATGCTATGGACAAATTGTGTTCGCTTCATCCTTCCTATGACATTGGTATGTTTCAAGGCCAAAGCAGTGTCTTCCTTAAAACATTCATAAACTTCATCTGGCATGATTTAAGTAAGACACAAAAATATTGTCTTGCATCATGTTTATTCATCCCTAGATTTGGGAAGCATGAAAATGAGTTGATCAATTATTGGATTTCTTCTCAAGTAGTGGATGCTAGAGATGCACAGCATAATTTAAGAGAGCTTGTGGACCGTTTTGCCTTATTCAAATCAGAGGACTCGGCGTCAAGGTATATTCATATTCCACCAGACACATATGCTATTTTGCAATTATTAAACACTCAGAACCCTTTAATCATGAAAAAATCTGAGTTAGGGTTGGTTGAAGCACCAAATAGTGAGCTATGGTATAGTGCTATTTATGTTGATTTGGCAGACAATAAGTTGTTTGAGCTACCTTTGTCCCCGAATTGTCATGAACTCAAAGTGTTGAAGTTGCACAAAAATGCTGAATTGACAAAAATCCCACCCCGTTTCTTCTTAGAAATGCCTCTACTTTGCATCTTGGATTTGTCCCACACTAGTGTTAGAGAATTACCAAACTCCTTTTTTGAGTTGGAGCAACTTAGAGAACTCTATATGAAATCTTGTGAATGCTTCATGAAACTGTCCTCAGAGGTTAGAAAATTGAAGAATCTAGAGAAGATTGATCTTGACAAGACTCAGATTACACATTTGCCAGAAGAGATCCAGGAGTTGACCAACCTTCAAAGTTTGACTCTTTGTTTGTACGAGTATCGTGGTAAGAAAAGTAAAGAATATACAAGCTCAACAATTATTCCCTCTGGGGTGATTTCGAAACTTAAGGGCCTAAATCATTTAAGCATTGATGTAAATCCTGATGATGAGCGATGGGAAGAGAATTTGCTATCCATTCTTCCAGAAGTCTCAGTGTTAGAATGCTTGCAAACAATTAGTTTGTACATTCCAGCACCGGAACTTTTAAATTTGATCCCTGCACGCATTTTTGAGCTTGATTTTAGATTTATTGTTGGCAGACATATGTCACGGATCATTTCGGGCGCACTACCCACATCTGAAGAAAAATTTAAACATAGTGAGCGAAGCTTAAAGTTTGTGAAAGGTGTTGATGTCCCCGATGAAATAAAAAGTGCTGTTAGACATAGCAAAGCTTTATTTTTAGATAGGCACATGACCATCAAGGATCTCTCGAAATTTGGCATGAAAAGTATAGAGCAATTGCAGGTGTGTATATTGGCTGAATGTAAGGAGATGCAAACTGTTGTTGATGGAAGATGGTCGGGTTGTTGGGATATACTTCCCCGTTTGCTTGTGTTGAGTGTATCATACATGAAGAATCTAAGAAGCATTTGTGAAGGAGTTTATTCCAGTCATAGTTTTGGTATGCTAAAGACCATAGAATTGCACAATTGCCCTATGTTAACAACTGTTTTCACCTTGGCTTTTGTCAGAAGCCTTTCACTCTTGAAGGTGCTTGTAGTTAAAGATTGTCCAAAAATAAGAGCTTTAATATATTGTGGATCGTCCAAGCTCAGAGAAGGTACTTTCCTCCCAAAATTAAGAACAATGGCACTTCTCCATCTTCCTGAATTGATCAGCATTTCCAATGGATTACACATGGGTCCAAGCTTAGAAAACATAGGAATTTATGATTGTCCAAAACTTCAAATGCTTTCAAGAATGGAGTTGTCAAGTCCAAATTTGAAAGTCATCAAAGGAGAAACCAAGTGGTGGGAAGCATTGACATGGAGTGAAGCCGAATGGGGAATAGTTGGCAGGCCATCTATTTTTTATTGCATCTTTTGTCCAATTGATAAACAGGCTGACATTATGAGTCAAATGGAGTTGGATGATGATATTGATGACAGTCCAGGTGAATCTATCTGATATTTGATTTTAATTTTATTTGTTGTTTGTTGCTACTGTGTGCGTCATCATAACCTCATTTACTTCCTTAAATATGGCGAATTATCTATGGTCCACATGACAGTTCCTTTAATTCACTGTCTTTGTGAAATGCTATGGAAATAGGGGGGATAGTGGGTGAGCCACGGCGGTCTTCCAGGGATAGTGGGTGAGCCACGGCGGTCTTCCAGGGCAATTGGTTCCTCAATGAACAATCAATCAGGTCGACTTAAGGACTCCAGGTAATTCTATATATTCATAATTTTAATGTCATTTTCCTGGGAATACAATGAAAAGCCGAAGCTTGTGCTTAAGCACACACCTAATCCAATGAAGGAAAATCCAAAACAAATGCCAATATGTAGTTATTTAGCCCATCTGTTATTCAGTATTTTATGTTTCCAGACCCATCTGTTACTAGGACAACGTGTCTCTGTGACCTCATATCATCTGTACATATAAGAATGAGTGTAACATTGTTTTTTCTCAAGCAATGAATTATTCAATCATTGCGGTTTTACCTTACCTTTAGCTTGAAGAAAATAAAACTATAAAGTAACTTCTAGGAGCAATAAGATTGAAAACAGGCTAACTGAGAGCAGCTTTATATATCTTCCAAAAAAAAATGTCGTTATTTCGGTGTGAATGTCATAACCTCTTTATCTTATTTTAATGAGTGGAATTTATATGTGTAGCATAACGATTTCCCTAGATTCCTTGGCACCGTTAAAATCTACAGAGTTAATGGCAGCTCTGGTTTGAGGATTACCGTGGATTTAAAGCAAATTGCTAGCAGAAGCAGCAGGTGTATATGCATGACTTTCTTCCTCGTATGCCTGTTTATATATAAGATTATACACCAAAAAAATTGCGTATTTATAAGCTTAATTGTATTTCAACTATCTATAAAATCACTTTCAGGGGAAGCGACACTAGCACAGAAGGCTCCTGTGCGACAAATCCTGTTATACTTGTATAAATCAGAGGGGCAAGTCAGCATCGAATTCAGATCTTGAGTCATTTTCTTCTATGGGACGTTGGATTGGACATCAGTGAATGAAACATGTGCTGACACAACTGAAACTGGAGTTTCCTAGCCATCCAGGAATTTACGGTTGAACAACTCCCTTCATAACAGCACTGAATGTTAAGCAGATTATTATGACATTCCCTGAGGATCTGTTTGAAAATATTCAATCATATTGTCTTATATATATAAAATTCCCGTTAGGTCACACTTGTTATGATACTTGCTTGAGAAATTAATCTTTTGTAAACGTTGCAAAATGGTTTGGATACTCTCTTGAATGATCCCTCCATTTGTTTTCAATGAAAGATGGATGTGGGTTGAGGATCATATGAGCACAGAAATTTATTCATTCCCTGTTTCGCTAAACATGTTTAAAGAATGTCACTGAATGGGGTAGTGAGGAGGGTAGATCAAGAACTTTGGAGTCCATTAAAAAAGATAGAGGAAGATCAAAGTGAACACTTAATAGGTTAATGGGCAGGACTTAATTAACAATGTATCCAAAGTAAGTGCTAGAAATATGCAAGGGGTGAGAGCAGCCTCTGTGCCACTAATGAACAGCTATAGCAGTTTGATGCGAGAATGTCAAACCAGTGAGAAAGTCAATGTTAACATCAAACAATTCATCGTTAGGAGTCACTATGGAGTCCCATTTACTATAAAAAAAATTGACTTTCATCGTTGTTAAAAGTCTAAACCGTTTGAATCTCTTCAGCGGCGACA
Source organism: Vachellia pachyceras (assembly GCA_025593235.1). Taxonomy (NCBI): domain Eukaryota; kingdom Viridiplantae; phylum Streptophyta; class Magnoliopsida; order Fabales; family Fabaceae; genus Vachellia; species Vachellia pachyceras. The sequence continues at coordinate 31,374 of JANTPZ010141452.1, read as the reverse complement.
AAAATGTCACCGCCACATCGCCACCAAAGCTGTTGTTGCCGAAAGTTTCCACGACACATTTGAAGGTTGCCACTGAAAGCATGCATCGGGGTTGACGACTTTATCGCCGCTGAAAGCATGCATCAACGACGACTCTTTTGTCACCATGAATACATGTTTTCAGCAGAAACAACATTGTCACCACCAATGCATACTTTTAGCGGTGACAAAGTTGAAATAATTTTTTAAATCAAATTGCTTAAAGGTTATAATGGTTATAATTTTTTAAAATGAATAAAATTGTTAAAATTTATATATGTACACATACATATTGTTATGATAAATATTAAAATGAAACAATTACTAATTAAATTAAAATTAAATACATTTTACATGGGAACTATTAATATATTAAATGACAATAGTCACATAATTCAAAATCATCAAAATAATTCCATTTCAATAAAGAGAGTACGAAAGCTATCCAATTGAAAGATAAATACATAGATAAAAATAGTCCCAACAAATGTTAAATTTTCTAAATTGCTAAACCATCTAAAACCATTGTTCGGTTCACACGTGGTTGGTGTGAGAGTTCTGGAGGTAGCAGGGGTCTGATTGTCACTATGGGAAACAAATTGAGATACAAGTTTTTTTTTTTTTTGCCGACAAATTGAGATACAAGTTAGCCAATCAATAAAAAAAATATCACAAGCACTACTTAATGTTCAAATCAGCAACAATAAACTAACTACTTTTCCACCGGTAAGCAATCTTCAAGAAATAAAATAACAAGCATAAATATTGACTTATTTATAGTTAACTACTTTACCAACTAATCTCACTTGTAAGCATTCTTCAAAAATTAGAATAGAAAGCATAAATAAAGGATGTATGAGCAAGGCTTGCCTATTTTTGAATATAAAATACAGTACATCACTAATGTATCAATGCATGCAACAGAATCTCCTAGCAGCAGAGGTTGGGTTCTCTCTATCTTTTTCTCCTAGACAACGAAATGCTGTAGAAGAGACTTATAAGGCAGTGTGCCCTTTGGGATGGGTGTTACAACCATCACTCTCCTTGTTAGCTGATAACTTTCCAATTTTGGTATAAACCATATGGTATCCTTAGTATATTTGAGATAGTTTTTTTATATATTTGGAGAGCTATCAATATAATTTTAAAAGATTATGAGTTTATTTAAAATAGAAAATCTATCCGATAGTGCATTAGTGATTCATTGTTTTAAAATATTTTGAGTTTAACATAGTAAATATATGCATTATCCTAGGGATTTATGAAAGATGGTAGATAATAACAATTTAAAGCTTTTATTAATCTTTATTTATATTTTGTTTTACTTCCTTTTATTTTAGGCTAAAGTGTACTTTTAGTCCTTTATGTTTGCGTCAGATTTCATTTTAGTCCTTTAAGTTTAAGAAGTGCACTTTTAGTCCCTGAAACTTAACGTCGTTAGTTTCTCTTAACGGAAATTGCTAACTCATCAAATGTAATTAATGACTGTGCAATAAAATGTTGACAAAGCATACGCACATTTAATTTTAATTTAATAATATAATGAATTTGATATTTTAAATTGTGTAAAATAAAAAAAAAGATTTCAAATAATAGCGTTAAGTTTGATGAGTCAGCAATTTCCGTTAAGAGATACTAACGGCGTTAAGTTTGAGGGACTAAAAGTGCACTTTTTAAACTTAAAGGACTAAAGTGAAACCTAACACAAACATAAAGGACTAAAAATATACTTTAGCCTTTATTTTATTATCTTGTTATGTTTTTTAGGAAGTAATGAAAAGGGAAGATATTGGTAAATCAAGAAATGAAGAAAGATTAAAAAGGGAAAAAAAATAAAAAAGGAGCAACGGTTTATGGGTGAAACAATATGTGTGTGTTGAAAGATCCAGGGAATCAAAACAAAAAGAAAGAAACCAAGAAGAGGACGCTGGCACGCTGCACATCTTGGGGAGGCACTAAAAGACAAAATCTTTATATATAGACACATAAGGCAACGCGCAAAAAAGGGGGACGTGACGCATAATTCAAAACGCAACTGGGGGAGACGTCCAGGCACAAGTGGAAAAAAGGAGGACCACACACACACACACACGATGAGAACGCACAGGACGCACATGGGACAAGCATGGAGACTGGGTAAAGCCACGCGCGCACAGTGGGATCAGTCGGGAGAGAATACATCATCAACGGCAGATCCGTTTAGGAACGCGGTAGAAAAGTACTTTTACATAAATTGAGATAAATATGTGGAGGAGATTATCTCGTTTTACAAAAAAAAACTGTTGAACATACTTTTTAGAAATAAATAAATTTTTTCAAATAAGCACATCATCACCTCTTTCTCCACGCTCTTCTCGACGCTTTTCTTGAATCTTGGATTTGAGTAAAGCTACGTGTGATTAATTTATTTTAGATCTAGAATAATTATGAATTGATTTAAGGATTTGCCATGTTAAAATTATTTATTTATATTTAATTTTAATGGTGTTTATTCAGTTTAAATCTTGTTATCTGCTTAATGCCTTATTAACATTAGGTATGAATATGTGGAATTTAGATTAACCTTGGAAAAGGGAGATCTTAATTGGATCTTTAAACTGAGTAATGTGAAATTAGAATTTATTCTAATTTGCCTTTAGGATATGAATATACCTATGGGACTCATATAATCATATTAGAGTGACATTGTTCTAGGTAATACCTCTTGAATAGCTATTTAGGAATAATAGTTTTATTTGAGAGAGGGTTGTAAATGATCGGAAGACACTATATCTATTTATACTCTAGATTAACAAGTTAAATTTAAATATATTTATTTAGTTAACTACATGCTCTAAAACTTAAAGAAGAGATTGGTCACTTTAGGTCGCTTGTGTCAATTATTATCTTCTAGCGCATTAGAATTAACAATGTAGTTCATTTAAATTTACATTTTCATTATTCGTATTTGATTTGCTCAACTTAAACGAAATTTAGATTTCTAGTAGCTATTTACATATTAGATTGAGTCTCTGTAGGATCGATATTGATTTACCATATATTATTTTTACGACCCGTACACTTGCGGTGCATAATTAAATTTTAGCATCACTAACTATTCTGACTTTTGATGTACATGTGGTTTTTGAGTCGACTACTAGCCTTTTGTAATCTAATCGTACGATGTGCGTAGGCTAATTTTGCTACTTTATTATCTTTTTTCCCTTTCATTTCCCTTGGCTTGAACCTATCTTTAATTTCTTTAATATGCTATTGCTATTTCGTTACTATCAAATGTTGGAGAATTACTTTGGATGATAATAAAAGTACATTTTAATATTAAAAAATGCATGCAACCGAATAAGAAACGAAGGACTATAAAATACATTATTCACTAACTGCACTTAAAAAGGAAAGGATTTAAACTGAAGAGTGTCAAAATGGATTCAAAAGATATCATGAAGCAACAGATGAAATGTATTAAATTTTTAAAGAAAGCATTAGAGGTTATTGCACCAACTAGCAACTTAAAAACTTCATATAATGTGCATGCAAAAATATTTGCATACGGTAACTTTATTACCACAAACAATATCATATCATTACACATCAGCAACTTAGTGAAGAATTTTGCAGAAAAGGAATAAATGAATGGAGAACTAAGGACATTATTACTAACCAGGTTCACATTGGTTGTAAAAATCTTCAACATCTTCAACACCATAACCAAACGAAGAAATAATCAGCAAGAAAGTTTTTGCAACTCATAATCATACTTAAAAGGAACATAGAGAAGATAATACTGTTTGTTTGGCCAACAATCAGCACAGAACAGAGAAAAACCAACATCTGTGGATCTATGACTCTTCTACAGCATTATTCAAGCTCTAGATATTGAAACATTTAAGCACAGAACTTATATAACATATTGTCCTTTTCCTTATCCTATTTCATCCAATAACCATCAAAATGAAAATTTATACCCAAGTATTGAAAATACTTAAGAGGGAAAAAGTTGAAAAGGGAAAGAAATCAAGGTTTCTGAATCAAGTCCTTTCACAACATCTCCAAGAACCCTTGCATCCACACCGAAAGGAAAATGACAAGAAGACTTACGGAAGAGAGCGAAAGGGAAGCCTTGCGAGTTATACAATCAAGAAAGAGATCTGAAACAGAAACTCGAACAAGAAGACGAGAATAAGAAATACCCAATGACGAATCTGAACGCCAAAGAAGAAAATGGAGAACGCTAAGAGAATGTCAACAAATATGAACGAGTGAACGCTGGAGAGGAGATCGGAGAACACCAATGAAGACGAGAACGTTGGAGATGATGAAGCGAACTGAAATGAGAGGTTTGGACTCGGAGATGAGAATGGCTACTGAATCAGAGGAAGGTTGGAGTGTGGAGGCAGAGGTTGGAGAATGGCTTTTCACATGTATAGATTGATCCTTTTTTTACTTAGATCAATATTATTAAAAACAATAAATTAATTATTAAAATTATTTAATAAAATTTGAAATCATTTTAATTATGTTATATAATGGATAAAAAAATTTAGGTCAAATTTCTTATATCCATTATATCAAATTCTTTAAGGATATGTGTTAAATTCTTCGTATCCATTATATCAAATTCCTCATATCTAATATATAATATTTTAAAAATAGGATATATAGATATGTATGATTAAAAATTTTGATTAATAAGGAACTTTGCATCAAATGAATATATGGTTAAAGTGAGGAAAAAATTGTCTACTTCAATTTGTGTACTTTTAAAAGATTTCATTTTACTTAAGGGTGAATTTTATATCCTTTTTTAAACTAACGTCCAAAGTTAATTTGTTTGATGATCTTAATGAAGTGAGGAAAATAACACAATGCAGTGATGAAATTCTGATATAGTATCAATTCAAAATCAAATTCATTGGATGGGGTTTAAATTCATGCTCTGGGATAAATCCATTAAGGTAAATTCATTAAAGTAGGTTAGGCTATATTCTAATACATTATATAAGGAGTAGTTCGATGAATTGCTTCTAAGTGCAAGTGATAGTATTATCCCGGGGAATGATGCTAAATCATTAATGTTGTGAGAGGAAAGGATAACGTTGTCATATGTCTTACACAGCCAATTACATTATTTTTTTTAATAACATATTAATTACTAAATAAAATATACTGTAAAATTATATTAATTTCTTAAAAAATATTTAAATTATAAAAAATTATGAAAAAATACTCTTGGTGACGACATAAAACGTAAAAGTATTGCCACTAAAGCAAATATTAAGGATGACAATTTTTTTCTTTTCTTTTGTCTTTTTTAGATTTTGCAACATATGAACTATCATTTGAAAGCATGACAAAGCACACCAGTCTTGTACATTTTGGTACAAACTATTATAAGCAATAACAAAACATTCGAATCACACATCACACTTAACAAACAAGTCTTTCACTTTTGATACCAACATTGAGCATCATGAGCATCAGAATATAGAAATAAGTATAAATTGAATTCAGATTTAAATGCCTCATGCCTTAGCTCACAAGCATAATTTAAAGCCAAAACATCGGTCACATGCAAACCATAGCTTCACTTCCACTGGTGGGCGATTTTCCAAAGAATGTACTATTTCCTTGATATGCTCCATACCATTACTCCATTGTGTAAAGAATTGTTTTTCAATGTCAATAGTCACTTCTTCTAAATTACGAAGCTCTGAAATTCCATCATAATTTCCACTTGGAGTGTATGAGATTCTTAGGCACCGTAAACTTATCAAACGTGGCACGAAATTTACTCCAATACCTTGAATATTAAGTACCTCAAGCTGTTTAGGTAGTTGAATCTGAGATAAATCTATTTGCAAATTCGAATGACCATTTAGATACAGCTCTTTAAGATGAGTTAATTTTGACAAAGCCAATAACTCACTTATTTTGATCTCTTCAATGTCAATAGTCAATTCTTCTAAATTGTGAAGCTCAGAAATTCCATCATAATGACCACCTGAAGTGTACAAGATTCTTAGACATCGCAAACTTATCAAACGGGGAACAAAATTTACTCTATTACCTCGAATATCAAGTACCTCAAGTTGTTTAGGTAATTGGATTGAGATAAATCTCTTCGCAAATCTGAACAACCATTTAGATATAGCGCCTTGAGACAAGTTAATCTTGACAAAACCGGTAACTCTCTTATTTTGGTACCATACAAGTTTAACACAAGAAGATTTCCCATGCTACCAAAGCAGTCTTGTGGGATTTGAATCAAATTTAGATTCTCTTGTAGCAATAGTGTCTCAAGACTCCCAAAATTTTGTTCAGATGGTAGACAATCTCTTTCACTACCAATCATAGAAACCCATCTAGCATTTCGCCATGATTCTGATCTAGAGGGTTCCTCCTGTTTTTCATTATCAACATAGATTTTACATTCTGAATCTGAATCTCCAGATAAATCCAAAGCAAATCCCTTGCAAAGATCATTCATTCTGACATACCTCATCTGTTCCCCTTCCTCCAACAATGCCACATTAACAAGGTGCCTCAATGTATCATGAATAGCTTTCCTGCGCATTTCAGTGTACTTGGTATTTGCATCAACATCACCAAGCATGCCCTGAACTATACAACACTCCACAAAGTGACATGTGTATATCTTGGTGTTTGCAGGATATAGTGAAGCATAAAGAAAGCATTTTTTTTTACTTTGGCCATTCAACCGTTCATAACAAATTTGCAAGTGTGAGTATATCGTATTAAAATATTCAACTTTAGCCCAAGATGTGTGTTCAGTCAAAGCACTCTGCCAATCAATTCGAGGCTTTTCATGTTTAAAAGAGCTTGCAATGGGACATATGAGGATGGGAAGGCAAAGTCAGAACCTCTTACATAGCATGCGAGCTTTTGGTATGTCCGATAGTGAAAGATTGTTACCAACAATGTCCTCAAACATCCGCCATTCTTCATCAGTGGATAACGGTTTGAGCTCGACTGCCCTGTTTACACATTTCGCCTTCAAAGGAAGAGGATAGTGAGTGGTTATTACCACCTTACTATCTATGTTGTGTTCTAAAATATGCAAGATTTTCCAAATCCCTTCAAGTGCGAGTTGGTGCCTTACACCATCTAAAATCAGCAAGTATATTCTTTCCTTCAGCACCTCCTGTATTCTTCCAGCAAGGGATTCATCACCTTGTTCATCCACCTTTATTCGCCGTGCAATTTCCCGCAGAATGTGAAGGCCTTCGGTACGCTCATCAGTCTGGTCATCAACCGCCACTCTGATGAGAATCACCATTTTAAAGCGATTGCGATTCTTATCATCAAAGTGGTTATTTAAGTTTCGCATTATTGTTGTTTTCCCCACCCCTATTTGTCCATGAAGTGCCACGCATTTTACTCCATTGTTACTACGCGGTAGCAGTAGATCCAGAATTTCTTGAAAGGCTTCGGCTTGAGTCGGATACTCGGCGACTGATGGAACACCAGTCTCCTTTATAACCCGCTTATGATCTCCTTCAAGTAAGGACTTTAATTCCTGAATCCCCCATTTCACAAAAGGTCCCACCAACGCAGCTGCTCCCCCGGAAAATATGCCCTCTATTATGCTTAACTCGGCCATTAATGAAAGCTCCTGCCAGAAACGGTTCAAGAAATAATGTTGTTACCCCATGAAATAAGTTTGATAGAATCATTTCTTTTGTGCACGATTTTTCTTACAATTGTTTTTAAAAAAAATTAAAAGTGATTCAATAGCAGACAATTATCACACAGTTTTGCTTTTTCTTTCTCTGTTTTTTCTTGAAGCAAATTGCCTGCTTGAATTCACCTTGCTAGTGCAGTTGCTAGCAATTGATATTTCTTAGAGCAAAACAGTATAACCACAGGGTTAGGGCTTAAAAATATTTTGGAATAACTTTTATAAAAAAATCCATTCAGCATCATATACCTTTTCAATACCCAAAAATGCTCACAAGCATTTAAAATGGATGCGAAAAATGCTAAAGCCGTTAAATACAATTTAACATCATTGCTTTTGTGGTAGAACCCACACTATTTAATAGTCATAACATTTTTATTCTCACTTTGAATGTTTATGGGTATTTTTACACCTCTGACAAAATACATGGTGCTGGACGCACTTTCCATCAAAGTTTATGGGTATTACCTTAACTTAAAACTATAATTATAATATCGAACAAAATAATACTAACTTCACTCTTTAATATAAGAGTCAGTTAATTTTTAGGTAATCAAAAGAATATAAATAAATAACTTAATTATAACATATATTATAAAATATTTATATGTGTCATTAGATTATATATTAGTTTATAAATAATGCAAATTAGTTTTTGAAAAAAAATTAGATCAATTAATTAATTTATTTTTTTAATCTCTTGAAAAAAGTCAACTAACTCTTACGTTAAAAAATGGATAGAGTGCAACATTCACATTAACTACGATTAGTTGCGTGAATTATTGGACTTAATCATGGCGAATAAAGTTCGCCTTGTCTAACCTGATATGCTTAAGCACAGCTTGTCTCTTAAGTCTAATGATCTGCCTTCTCCAAGTGAATCCCAAGCTAGCTGGAGAGACAATCTGATCTCATGTTACAAAACCGGAATATTAAATGGGTCGGACTTTGTGCCTGTTTGGAAAGCCATTTTCCCAAACGGTGCACGTAAGTCGAGATAAAACCATCTTGAAATTTGTAAAAACCATCTTGAAATCCATAAAAACCATCTTGAAATCCGTAAACTATTTCGAAATTCTCAAAATACCTCGAAATCTGTAAAATCCATTTTCCCAACGGAATTCCCAAACAAGCACTTTAACTTTTCCTAATTCCACCTCAGTGCTTGTTTCGATGAACTTTTTAAATGATTTTATATTGCACAGAATTTTGTTTGCAAAACACAAAATTATTCCCTAAGTAAATTAACACCCGTAACCCTGAATTTATTTCCTAAATGCACCCAGTATTCTAATCTTTTTTAATGCTATTTTATATCTCATATTTTTAATTTGGTGCAATTTCATCACTCTCCTTAACAGTTAATTTTAAGTAATTTTTAGGGAAAAGTAATCTTTTAATCATTAACTTTTAACTCTTTTAAAATTCGATCCTTTAAAATATTATATGAACTCAAATTAATAAAAAAATGAATTTCTAAGTCCCTCAACAATTTTTTTATGAAGATTTCAGAAATCAAATTTATATATTTACAATAATGCATCAATTTAATGTGAGAAAGAACACATATTCTTTTAGGGTTAATTTAGGATCAGAATAATATAAAAATTTCACTATTTCAAAATTCATGGATATCATCTCCATTACTCAATTTTTCATAATGATTCCACACACCAAGTTAATTTTTCAAAATTCATCTATTTAGAAATTTCATGGATATCACCCTTATTACTCAATTTTTCATTATGATTCTACAAACCAAGTTAATTTTTTAAAATTCATCTATTTAGAGTAAAAAAAGCCACATCTTGTTTTAGTGCTAGTTTTGCATCAAAAGAATGACAATTTTTTTATTGTCTCAGAAATTCCATGGAAACAATATCTTATAGTGTAATTTACAGTGAAATTATATTCTTCTGGTCCTAAACTAGCCTGAAAAGAAGATGTGATCTTGCTGACTCTAAATAGATCAATTTTGAAAAATTAACTTGATTTGTTGGATCCTAATGAAAAACTGAATTTTAGAGATGATTTCCATGAAATTCTAACCCTAAATGAATAAATTTTAAAAAAAGGTAAAAGTTATAGACTAAAAAAATTAATTTTCCAAAAAAAAGGCTAAAAGTTACCAGAATTAGGGTGAAGGATGAAATTACACTAAATTAAAAAGAGGAATGAAATTACATAAATAAAATATTAAGGTGTTAAGTGCACATGGAAAATACTATCAGTGTTATGAAACTACTCTATCCTATAATTTCCAAATCCATGCTTAATCTCAAAATTTCATTCATTTGGACATACATACATACATACGATCTTCACGCAGTTTAAACAGTTGTTCAAAATTCTATGTTTGCACTTTGCACTTTTGTTTTCGTGGTGCAATAATTTATCTCATCAAAGGAAAAATTAAAAAGCCATTAGTTTCCTTCTTTACAGTTTACACCAAGCCCAAGCAAAATAATAATAATAATAATTTTTTCAAAAACCTAGAATATCCCTTATGATAATTGGTAACCGATTAATGCACTTGGAAAAAACCTATATAGATTTATTTCTTTTTAAAAATATTTCTCAAGTCCCATATAACAATATAACCTTTTATAAAATCTCTCGAAATCATTAAACATGTAATTGTAAATAAGAAGTTTTTTATGTATGGTTACCAAAATGCGCTTAATTCAGGAAAAAAAATATCCCTCTTCACCTAGTAAAATCCTCTACAGTAACATTGAGACTGATGAAGTTGACGATCTCTTCAGTTGGTAAAATAAAAAAAATGAAAAATTATATTTTTTTTGTAAATATACCTAGACTCTGGACTCGTGATTGACAAAAAAATCTATGACAAATTAAACATTTTATAACTCACATGTAGCTTTCAATAAGGTTTATAAATAGACTTACTGATTCATCAGAAAATATATTTCATGATTATTTTAAAAAATCAAACTTTTCATTACTTATCTCTGCGTTCTTGACTTATTATTTGTCCTATTATGTATTTTTATTCTCTTCTTATTATGAAACAAAAAATTAAAATTCAATACAACTTATTCATTTAGCCGTGGTTTTGATTGAAAATATTTATTCTTGTAACTAAAAACATATGTTTGTTAAAAATGTCCTTGGTATCACAAAATTTTTCTTGGGACAGTGTTTTTAATATATATATATATATAAAGCGATGCATTTTATTATGGTTATTATGTTTGGTTAATACATATGTATAGCCAATGAAAGTAATGCAGCACATCTAATAAAGGCAGATGAGGTGATATAAGGGAGAATTAAATGTTGAATTAAGTAAAATACATGGAATCACTTACTAGTTTCCCCTTTTTGCACTATATAGGGATAGGCACTAAGCAGCTAGCTCGCTCGTATCAAGTAATAAATATATATTCTCCTGATGAGAGTAAAAGCATCAACTTCACACTTTATTCCCTGCAAAACCAAAGTATACAGAGCTCTTTCAACATCACAAGACAAATTAATTGATGTTTCAATATAGCAATACTTGTTTCAAAAATCCAGGAAAACCCTTTTCATAATTGATAACCAGTGATGAATACAGCTGATAAGAAAAAACCCTTCGTAATGTGTGTTTTCAACTAAGGCAAATAAAGTGTCAAGCTGGCTATATTTGGAAAAAAAAAAAACTCATTCTCTGCCAGTTGTGTCTATAAGAAATACTTGTAACGTATTTGACCGGGTCTTGCATTACGTGGGTATTCCTTCGCGTTTTATTCTCAGGCTTTACGTTGTGTACAGACTACCCATGTATTGCCTGCTCAATTTCTCTGGTAATGAAATATTGTCTTCTTCCCCAATGCTGCTGCGTTTGAATTTCTGGTTAAAGTTCTTTCAGTATCTAATAATTAAGAAGCAGAAACCACTTACCAGTAATGAATCATTATCAGTAATCTTGACTGCAAGATTCAGAACCTTATATATAAATACACACACAATTCCTAATTAAAGCTGTTTCAATATATGAATGTCGAATATTATAACAACTCACAAGAGAAATTATTTAAAAACAACAAGTGATCGATGACTCATGCTTGCTTACCCAGAACATGGCCAAAAGAGGATTGACCCCTATATGTTACGGTGATATAAAATGAAGCCGTGTGGAACTACAAATATATGTCACCAAATGTTCAAATAAATAAGTGAAACGGTATGCTAGCTATGTATAATATGTCAGGTATATATATTTTGTACGCATACGTTGGAGAAGAATAAAAACATTAACTTAATATTATTTTTATTGTCCATTTTAACTTATTTTCTTGATGATAATTAGCAGAAGCGGCCGGTAAAAGTCTACTGAGTTAAGTCATGATGGAACTGGACATTTTTCTGCAAAGGCCATTTGTATAAGAATGTATCAGAATATGAAGCTGCTTCAACATAAAAAAATAATTACCACAACTCATCAGCTAGCTCGTGTTCGTTCGCTCTGATGGGTATGGAAGTCATCACCCCTATCCAATTTTTGGGCCAATTTCCCCCTTCGTACTACCAAAAAAATGAGATTCTTGCCGAATTCGAGTTTGCTGCTCCAACCATTACCAAACTAATGCCTATTCTGTTCAGTACTTCAGGTGCTCCTGTTCATTATAATATAATGTAAATCCCGGAGCGGATCAATTCCAACGAGCCTTTCAAACTAGTACTCATTGTAACAGACTCTTAGTTTCTTCAATAAACGCTGGTTCTTCGATCAAGTGTTGAATGACTTTCTAGTCAGATCGTTCCTACGTTTCGGATATGAAGTCTCATTCGAAGCTTTAGACAAAGGTGCAATTGAGATATTGGGCCCTCATGGAGAGGAGACAGTCTTCTTAGAAGATGATGAGGATCGGAGAGTGTGAGATATCCAACTTCTCAATAATGGCGTTCGGAGATTAGGGCTAGGTTTATTGATTAAACCCATTAGAATAATATTTTTTTTTGTTTTTAAAACCTATGTGGGATAGAATAGGTTGGATAATAAAAGAGTGATCAAATCCTATAGAGTATTATAGTTAAATATCTAGTGATAATTCCTTTAAAGTTTTAACTGATCGATTAGGTTGCAAAAATTTGATCAGCCTTTAGCTGATTAAATCCATAATTTACAAGGTTCTTTCGTATTAGAAGATGTGGCCTTTCTAACCTTAAATACATGAATTATTGCAGATAAACTTAATTTCTAGAATCATTATGAAAAATTATTAAGGAAACTTGGAAGCTCATTTTTGTTAGCGACATTTCATAAAATGGTTTGAGGAATTGAGTTATAAGTAAGTTAAAAGTTAAGGATTAAAATATTAATTTTCTCTAAAAGAATTAAATAAAAGTTAACAGAGTTAGCGATATGATAAAATTGCGCCCAAGATTAAAATATAAGGGATAAAATTGAATCATTGTTGGAAAAAAAAATCATTATTGATTTATTTATCCACTTCCTTTCCCTATCTCGTCAACCAAGTGGGTCAGTGGGTCCATGTAAAAAAGATTATACCACGTGCGTTGCCAGCTGTAAATGCTAGCTTCCCTTCCAACTGAAATTTGGTTTGGCCCGAATAGATTCCCTTCCCCTGTCTTCCACTTAAAAAGAATCTGCCGCACTCGTTGCCAACTGTAAATGCTTCCCTTCCAACAAAAATTTGGTTTGACCCGAATACCCACTAACCCGAATAGATTCCTCCCGTCTTATCAGCCCACTAATAAATAGATTCCTCCTCCTCTCTTATCAACCCACTAACCCGAATAGATTCCTCCCCTCTCTTATCAACCAAGTGGGTCCACATAAAAAGAATGATGCGTATGTACTTTATGTTCGCCACAGCGTCAAAGCAATCTTTCGTGGACACTGATATGGTGTGGAGACTTTGGCCAACAGGAGACTTAAATAGTTAATTCATATTTTTTTCACTTTATCAATAAATAACGACTATAAGTTTATAAAAAATGTAACAGTTTGATTTAAATACATTTCACATCCGAATCCATTAATATTCATTGTTTATCTCACTCAACAAAAAATAAAAATTTACGAGGTTTATACATTGAGTCACTAAACGTTGTCAAATAAAAAAAATTTAACATGAGCTTAAAAACGATATGATCCAATTTTGTTAGTTATAAATGAAAAAAATGATAAAAATCAATAGGTGAACTCTCAATTTCAGCAGAGTTTATAACTAGTCCGAGAGTTTAAATGTGACTTCATACAAAATAATAAGTTAGAAATGTGAAAACAATAAACCCAAATGAGTCATGAGTTTGACAACAATACTCTCTAAATTGTGACATAAGTCATTTCAATTAATTCATTTGAATCAAGAAAAAAATTAATTGCATAATGAAAATTGTCTAAAAAGTGTTAGAAATGTGAAAATTGTTCTGATTTCTATCTTTACCCCTAATAAATATTATAATTTTTAAAATACATATGCTCTTTCCATACATAACATAAGTCACTCGAAAAAGATGACCGAACAATCATGGAGTGGATGGTACGAGGGTTTAGGATAACTTGTGATTGTTTAGTACCTCATATATACATGCGATTTCTTAAACCCACCGGCCAATGGTATTTAAAAGCCAAATCTTAGATTGAAAATCTGAGACAAAACTATCCCACTTCATAATAATTTTTGGACAAAAGTAGCCTCAATTTTGTCTCAGATTTAACATTACTTGTTTTCTATTCTCAGTTGATCTCTATCTCTTCTCGCCTGATTCTCTGTTTGGTATGAAGCCTGATATGTATCGAACATGGGCTGGTAGCTAGCTAGGAAGAAACAAGACTGCTTGCTTTCTCAACTCTCTTGTTCCTTCTCCAAAACTCTGGCTTCCAGGTAACCACCATGCCTTCTCTACCATACTATCTATCTACTTGTTTTTCGTTTTCTGTTTCCGCTTTGAAAAGCTTATATATCTTTCTGGTCTATTCGTGGTGGACGAGTCAGATCACTATGGATATGCATGCTTCCGCTGCCATATCAATATTAATTTATTTGTTTTTAAGTGAATGTAAAAGTTTTCTAAATAAATCAGATCGCTGCCTGTGTGAATGAGTTCTGGTTCTGGATCATCGATGTTTTTTTCTTCCTTCAAGAAAGGAAAAAACTAGCCTTTTTTGCCCAGGCTTTTCGTATTTCTGTATTATCTTGTTGCTTCCGAGCTTTTTCCCAGCAGTCGAAAATTTTCATGATCAATTTTGGTTTTGGCTGCTCTTTCTTCATTTCGATCCATCCATTTACGCACTTACATTATGTTTCAGTCGTTTTCACCTTTTTTTTCTAATACCTTTTGTGTTTTTCTGCATGATGAGGTTATTTCAAGATATATGCGACTATTCTTCAGTTAATTACATGAAATACCATTCATGAGTTAATTGGGTCCTATTGATTGCTTTTCCTTTGATTTGTTGACAATTCCCTCTGGTAATTATTTGATGTTTAAGAAAGTTCGTATTTTACAGTCAGTAGCTATGGTTTTTGCAGACAAATGTGAAGTTCGATAATGACTTAACTCAGTACGTACGTAGACTTTTACTGCGATGCTTCTGAATTATGAAGAAAGAACAATGAATTTAAAATGATTGCATTATTTAAGTTTGGGATTCTCTATATTTTTCTTCAACGTACGTACAATGACCCATAGACATTATAGCCTATCATATCAATTTACATGTTCAGTTGGTATTCATTTGTATTCCCCGCATAGCATCATTTTCTGTTAATTACTTGATTAAAAACATATAGGGATCTTCGTTTGGCCTTGTTCTTCGTGTTACATAATTTCTCTTGTGGCTTGTTATTATAATCTTCGATGCGTACTGATCGACTGGTGTTGTATTTATATATATATATATATATATATGGTTCTGAATCTTACAATCAAAGCACTGGGTCTTGCAAAAAATTTCAATTTCATGACTTTAACTCAGGGGATTCTAAGTACTTATATGACACATATGATTGCCTCTTATATGTCAAATAAATTATTCTGATTAATTTTGAGCAATTTCCTTATTTTTCTCAAATTTCTTTAAAATGACGTTTAGTCCAAAAATTTATCTTTACTAATCCAAAAAATTTGTAATTGACTTCCCAAAGCCTTGATTACATTTCATATCACATTGGTCAAAATTTAGCATGTTACAGTGCTCATAACAGCCTCATAATTATATCGAACTGAAAATATAATATATTGGTTACTAGCTCAATCGTATACTAATCTCAAACATACAACAATTAATATTAGTTATTAAATTTTATAAAATGCTAAAAGGGGAGAATTAAAATTGAAAGATCCAACAGAGGAATAAAGCATATGAACAACTTAGTCATTATTATGTTGAAGAGGAATTAACGGATGCGTCCATACTTCCAAAACAAATTAAGAAATAAAAGGAAGACATTGAGCAAGGAGAAAATGCTTTTATCGAAAAAAAGAGTAAGAAAAAAGTGGGTCATACCAAAGAGAGAGAGAGAGAGAAGAAATGGCATATAAATAAAATCGTAAAATTCAAAAATCTAAAATAAGATCTATAGGTTTTATTATGAAAAAATATAGACCTAAAATAGGACCTGTGTATTTCTCTTGCACTTATTTAGAATTTTCCCATACTTTTTTTCCCCTAAATTAAGTATGTTGTGGCAAGCGTAAGTAAGAATTTTTTATAATTATGGTCGTGGGATTTGATAAGTCTATTATCATGATTTCAAAAGATTTAACCATAATTTATGGTGTTCTGTGGGATCTGAGAGTAATTCTTTTTCCTTATTTGAAAAATATATCTTTATGAAGGGTTTTTTTTTAAGAAGCATTCATTGGTTATCAGTTATCGTAAGGGTTTTATTAAAAAAAATAGCGTTAGGCATTGTGCAATGTGATAAAGTATTTTGTGGTATAATTTTACCATTAAATTTTTTTCAAGAGTGATTTTGCCAAAAAAAAAAGATTTAAATAACAGCTTTCACCTTGCCATTATAGTAATCTTTTATTATTTTATAAATGGTAGAGTGAGAATTAAAATTGGACGATCCAATATCTTGATAACTAGTAAGTGATCCATATTTTCCTTCATTCAATATTTCCTTTTCCTTCTGATTCTCCCTTAGCCTTTTTTCAGTGATTCAATTAGAGGTGTTAAGATTATATTATTAATATTAGTTGATTATGATTTGATATTGTATTAGTTTGTGGTTTTTATACGTACTCTCGATCATTTCTTAAACAGAATATTAAGTTGAATACTAAGCTCCCTTCAATATCTGGCAAGAAGCTCCTTGAATTCTCTCATCACATCATGGCGACTAAAATCAAGGAGCTATATATACTTGCGCACTAAATTTGGGATATTATATTCTACCAAACTTACTTTATTAATTAACATTTCTTGAACAGCTAAGAGCAGAGACCACTCAAGTGTGGAACATGTTCGGAGCAGGGGAGACTTCATCAAAGTCCACCGGCGATGTTGGTGGCAAGCCGGTGAGTGTGTGTGTATCTATAATATGTGTGCTGTATCAAGGGGGAAAATCATATGCACGTTGTTGTGCGTATTAGATCTGGAGGGTGTGATATAAGAGGATTAGACAGAGAGTTCACGAAGAAAAGAGATTCAGGCCGGTAGAAACAGTATGTCTCTTGTACAATCTAGGATTAATTGGATTGCTTTAAATATAATAATACGCGTCAGTCTCGGACTCTTTGTGAGAATGTTTTTGTTGTCAATGTTGTTGATGATATCTTCCTTAAAGAATCCTGTTTTTTCTTTTTCTTGTTTAAAAAAAAAACAGCATCAGATGGATATTGTGTCTAGGTCGAAGAGGACACTGGATTTTATACACCAGATATTGAGCTACCCCATGAGAATTGGGTATGAAGAGATTCTGAAGCGATTTATCCAAGAGGTCTACGAGCGGCATCTTTTTCATATGACAAGGCAATTATTTGTTTGGGATAATGAAAAGCTACTGAGATCTAATGCAGAGACACTGAGATATGTACAAGCCCTTGTTCCACGTGACATAACTGAAGAGATCATAAATGGTGGTGGTGGTGGTAGCGTCAAACAAGTGCCCCACCCTATTCTCCACTTGGCCACTCATCTTGCCCTCCACCAACTCACTCTAACAATAACTTCACATGATGTCAAGACTCAAAACATATGGTTCTCAGCCAGAGATGATGCAGAAAAACGAACTGTTATGGAACACATACAAGCAAATTCTCGAATTAGTGAAGCATTTTATGATTTCCGAATAATTGACTTTAATCAGATTGATGATGAAGCCAAAAGAGAGGAAGAGCTCTGGAAGCTTGCATCAAGTCTGATGTGGACTATGGAGCTTGAATCAAGTCTGATTCTGGCTACCGAGATCTTAGTGCTTTTGGTAGACGGGGATGGTGATAAAAAAATAAACCCCGATACGGTGAGTTTTCTAATTAAAAGAAATTTACAAAATGTCGTGGTGTTTATAACAACACTATCACCAAATGATGAATTGAGCGAGGAAGTGCAACTGAGGATAAGGACAGAGGATCATTTGTTGCCTTGGGAGGTCTTCCGCAAGAATGTTGGTAGCGAGCTTCTAGATTCATCTACTACCATCCAAGAAACTGCAGTGCGAATTGTGGAGAAATGTGGGGGTCATCTTCTTGCCATTAATCTCATGGCAAAGTCATTGAAAGGTGTCAAGGATATTCACTTCTGGGAGCTTGCATTGGAAAAGCTGTGTTATCGTGACCGTGAAGCAATAGTGAATGCATTCCTCTTCAACATCATCTGGGCAAATGTAATTCCTGAAAGAGAAATGTTCCGCCTTTTAAGGTGTTTAATGGTCATCAAACACAGATATCTAGGGAAGATTGGTTATCCAGTTTGGGTTGCTGAAGATCAATTGTTTGCTTGCTGGTTTTCCGAACAATTAGTAGACACGAACGAAGAAGCAAAGAAGATCTTACAAAATTTCATGGAATGTTCTATCTTAATGCAATTCGAAGACATCCAAGATCGGCGTATCCTAATGCCCGAGGATATAAAAACTATCTTACACGCACTGGAGGAAGAAATTCCAGAAAACTTGGCTGACGGAGCATTGGCATCAACAATTTCAAACCTCCAAGTTTTAAACCTATCCAACACTCACTTACGGAATTTATATTATAGGCCTGATCGACTTCGAGTGTTGGATTTGGAAGGCTGTATGCTGGAAACATTGCCAGAAGCAATATTTAAACTCCAGAAGCTTAAAACTTTGTGGTTGGAACACTGCTCACAATTGCTGGAACTGCCACAACAAATTTCTGAACTTCAGAATCTTGAAAGGTTGAGCTTGGAATGGTGCAAGAGATTGGAGACACTACCACAGGAAATTGGGAAGCTCCAGAAGCTTAGAACTTTGAAGTTGGGACACTGTTCACAATTGTTGGAACTGCCACAACAAATTACTCAACTTGAGAATCTTAAAACATTGAGCTTGGCTTGGTGTAAGCGACTGGAGAAACTGCCACAAGATATTGGGGAACTCCGGAATCTTCAGAACTTTGATCTTAGAGGGACTTCATTTTTGCAAATAAACGACAACCAAGAGTTGATGAATTCAGATTACTGGCCTCTCTCTGCTCCAAGATATTATGAGCATGGTTACCTTAGCGAGGAAGGTATTCCCTTTTCCAGCTCTGGAATCATTCCGATTGGTTTGACATTAAAGTTCACAGTCCACGTAGGATTTAAGCAGTTTAATCAACTGTAAAAAAAAAAAGTTATGCAACTTCCAAGTTCAAAATATTAAGGTGTGTGATCTTTCTGGATTACCCATTCCACTGGTTGTAAAGTTATCCAAACTATATAGTTCACTGGTGAGAAACCACTTTAATTTAATAAAAATTCCGTCCTCATTTTTTAATTTATGATTCTTCTTGTATAACTAATTATTGTTATTATTTTTTAAACATTAGAAGTCAACTATTGTAAATTTAATTAAAAAATTGAGTACCTGAATTTTATCCTAATTTTTTACAAGAAGAAGAAGAAGAAGTGCCTCCTCATTTACCTGAAAGTTTCTTTTAGCTTGAAAAAATAACCTAAATAAACAAAGAGAAGACTCACATATATGGAATTTCTCTTCATTTTGCCTTAATTATGAGACCTCCCTTCTTACGCAGATATTTTCAAAAATTTATTTTTTTAATATATATATATATATATGATTCCTATTACAATTGGTGAATGGTATCTTTTGAATAATCGATTGTGACTAAAGCGTAATAATACGATGTCTGTATGATCATATAGATGAACCCACTCTTTTTCTTCTTATTGTTTCAAGCTGTAAGTTGAAGTATGCATTCACTTGTTTGATCAATATTGTATAAATATTTTCATTGCAGCGAACTTGGCACGCACTTATCGATCTTCCAAACCACGAAAGGTACATTGGGATAAACTAGTAGCTCAAGTAAAGAAAGAGGTTTGTGTGCAGCTTTACTTCAAAATGATGTAGTTCTTCTTCTTGTTTTTTTTTTGGTTTGCTCATTTCTGATTGCTTAAATTACCACATTCAGAAGAAAGAAGGAAAACTTGATGATGCCGCGTTGGACAAACTTTTTTGGCATTTATGTCAGGATTATGATGCTTGTGACCTCGCAAGAAGAGCACTGAGAAAGTCATTTGTAAGTTTTTATATTGGAAGAATTAATTGACTAATTAGATCTAATAGTTCCAACCAATTTTCAATTGAGTCCCTATTATGTAGAAATTCTCAAACAGAACATTATTAATTTTGTTGCAAGTTTTTTCTGGGAACTACAAAACCAACTATAGATTCAAGCTAAACTAGGCATTTAATATAGCGAGGTTAAATTAATAAATAAAATTTTTTTAATCTGATTTTTTCAATTAAAGCAACAATTTCGAATTTCTATGACTATTCTTAATTGTGTTAATATTGGGTTATAACAAAAACAATAAAAGCTTACTCCACTAAGTTGGGGTAGTAGTGGAGTACATTGATCACAATGAATATTGAAAATTTAACTAAAATACATCTTTTGAAATATAACAGCTAAGTATTCACATGAGAACTTTTTTTTTTAAAAAAGAAAAACCTGATACAGAAGACTTGAGGATTATGAATCTCCACAATATTTCACAAATAAGACGAGGTATTCAACCTAGAACACTTTGAACCCGAAAACGTCACAAAGTATCAAAGAACAAACAATGCTTGTCATAAAAAGAAACTAGAAAATTTTCTTTATTCAATTTAATATCTTCCCAAAATAGCATACATAAGAAGGGTTTTTATAACCTATAAGTAGGATAAAAAGTAAGATATATGTTTTATCTAAAGTAATATCTTAAAACATAAATTATTAATATCCTAAAGATTTTCAGTATAATTTAAAATATCTAGAAGATAGATCAAATCTTCGTAATACTTAACTAAATACAAAATACCCATTTTTAAATAATAAAATTCAAAGAAAATGAAAATAAAATGATTTAGGTTAAAGTATATTTTTAGTCCTTTATGTCTACTTTATGTTTCACTTTAGTTCTTTAAATTTAAAAAGTGCACTTTCAATCCCTCAAACTTAATGACGTTAGTCTCTCTTAACGGAAATTGTTGACTCATCAAATTTAATTGATGACTGTGCAATAAAACATTGACAAAATATACTCACATTTTAATTTTTATTTAATAATATAATAAATTTGATATTTTAAATTGTGTAAAATAAAAAGATTTAAAAATATCAATTTCCAATTTTATTGCATAGTCAAATTTGATAGTTGAATAGCAGGGAGTATATATAATATAATTGATATATTTGTCTTCTGGATTCTTATCCAAACACTTATGTTGTTAAAGTTGAACACCTGAGTGAGTCTGGATTCCCAACTTATTAAAAAAGACTCTTAGGGAAAAGCATCCTGATCACAAAACTTGAATCTGAATTAGTCAATCTTAAGTTGTCACGTTCCGAGGTACCAACATCTTTCACTAAACACATCCTGTTATTGGTTATATACATATATAAACGATGCGTGGGAGACTGCGTATGTGTATGTTTCTGTTAGAGGCCCAAATAGACTTCTCAATCTAATGTTGTTGTTGTTTATTTGAATATCAAAGGGTGTTTGATATCTTTTGTAACGCAATATTCTATGGATTTTGAGAGTTGTCCACGCAAATCTCAGGCTCTTGGTTAAAATGTTTTTGTTGTCGTTATTGTTGATGATTTCTTCCCTATAAAATCTTTTTTTTTTTTGGGTAAAAAACAGCATCCGGTGCAAGATTTGTACAGATTGACGAGGATACGGGACTTTTTGCACGTCGTCGTGAGCTACCCCATGAGAATTGGGTATGAAGACTTTCTGAAGCAATGGATCAACGATGTCCATCAGCTTCGTTTTACATCTCATGGTCCATATTTTTATTATTTGGAAAGAGTTGAAGATCTTCTGCATGATGAAAGGCCAATGAGATATGTACAAACCGTTATACCAGAGGACATAACAACAGAGATCATAAATAATGGTGGTCGCTTCAGCACAGAGACACCTCTCAAACAAGTGCCCCAGCCTATTCTCCTCTTGGCCACTCATCTTGCCCTCCACCAACTCACTCTAACAATAACTTCACATGATGTCAAGATTCAAAACATATGGTTCTCAGCCAGAGATGATGCAGAAAAACGAACTGTTATGGAACACATACAAGCAAATTCACGAATTAGTGAAGCATTTGATGATCTCACAATAATTGACTTTGATCAGATTGATGATGAAGCCGAAAGAGAGGAAGAGCTCTGGAAGCTTGCATCACGTTTGTGGCGGTCTACCAAGCTCTTAGTGCTTCTGGTGGACGGGGATGGCGATAAAAAAATAAACCCCGATATGGTGAGTTTACCAATTGAAAGGGATTTTCAAAATGTCGTGGTGTTTATAACAGCACTATCACCAAATGATGAATTGCGCGAGAAAGTGCAACTGAGGATAAGGACAGAGGATCATTTGTTGCCTTGGGAGGTATTCCGCAAGAATGTTGATAGCGAGCTTCTAGATTCAGCTACTACCATTCAAGAAATTGCAGTGCGAATTGTGGAGAAATGTGGGGGTCATCTTCTTGCCATTAATCTCTTGGCAAAGTCATTGCAAGGTGTCAAGGATGTTCACGTCTGGGAGTTTGCATTGGAAAAGCTGTGTTATCGTGACCGTGAAGCAATAGTGAATGCACTCCTCTTCAACATCATCTGGGCAAATGTGATTCCTGCAAGAGAAATGTTTCGTCTTTTAAGGTGTTTAATGGTTATCAATTACAGATATTGGAAGATGAGTGATGAGGGGTCATCTTTCTTTGCTCGATGGTTTTCTGAACAATTAGTCGACACTGAAGAAGAAGCAAAAGGTATCTTGCAACATTTCATGGAATGTTCTGTCTTTCTGCAATTCGAGAGCAACAGAGGTCCTCGTATCCTAACGCCTGAGGATATTAAGATTATCTTACACGCATTGGGGGAGGAAATTCCTGAGAACTTGAGTGAAGAAGCATTTGTATCAACAATTTCAGACCTCCAAGTGTTAGACTTATCAAACACTCATATGCGAAATTTATATGATGTAAATACCCTGCCTCGACGTAAAGAATTGAATTTGGAAGGATGTATGCTGGAAACACTGCCACAAGCAATATTTAAACTCCAGAAGCTTGAAATTTTGTCTTTGGAGCATTGTTCGCGATTGCTAGAATTGCCACCGCTGATTACTAAACTTCAGAATCTTAAAGAGGTGAGGTTGACAGGGTGCATGCGATTGGAGACACTGCCCCAAGAAATTTGGGAACTCCCGAATCTTGAGAACTGCGATCTTTCTGGCACTCATATTACAGACCTTCCACTGTTCTTAAATTTTCCCAAATTAAGAAGATTATTGTTGGGAAGCAATCTAAATTTGATGAAAATCCCATCCTCATTTTTTGATCATACGCCTATGCTTAGCACCCTGAACTTGTCACACACCAGCATACATGAACTCCCAAGCTCAATTTTCAACTTAGAAGAGCTTAAAG
The DNA here is from genome assembly GCA_025593235.1 of Vachellia pachyceras. Lineage (NCBI taxonomy): Eukaryota > Viridiplantae > Streptophyta > Magnoliopsida > Fabales > Fabaceae > Vachellia > Vachellia pachyceras. The sequence goes on along the minus strand of JANTPZ010141452.1, from coordinate 7,569 downwards.
AACTTTATCTAAAATATTGTGAGCTTTTTGGGGTACTTTCACCAGATATTGGCAATCTTCGCAATCTCACGACGCTTGATCTTGAGGGCACACTGATCACACATTTGCCAAAGCAGGTCGCAGCGTTGATCAATTTGGAAAGCTTATCTCTCTCTATATATAATGATAGCAACCTTGATTCCAGGTTTGAAGTGATTCCTTTTGATGTTCTGGACGAACTCAAAAATTTGAAAGTTTTAAGGATTGGCGTTAACTCAGATAATGAATGGTGGTTGGAGAAATTTGAATCCATTCTTAAACGAATCTTTGTTTTAAGGATGTTGCAAGAATTGGATATGTATATACCAGAAGTGAAGTTCTCAGCTCCCATTAAAGATGGTCTGTCTAAATTTAGATTCATTATAGGCCGTCACAAGCCAAGAATGATATCACGAGTACCACCTGCTATTGAGGTCATGTTTAAGGAAAGTAGTCCTAGCTTGAAATTTGTGAATGGTCAAGATTTTCCTGATAAAGTGAATACCATTCTCTCTGTAGCCTGGGCATTTTTCTTGGATCGCCACATGAAGATCAACAATCTCACCCAATTTGGGTTGAAGAATCTGAAGCAGGTGCGACTATGCATTTTGGCAGAATGTAACGAAATGCAGAGCGTTGTAGATGTGGATGAGTATGAAACAAACTTTGACCTGAATGAATCCTTTTGCATGCAGTTCTTGACAATATTCTACATGAAAAATCTGAGAAGCATCATTAACAAGCCAATTCTTGACAGCTCCATTTTCTGTCAACTGAAGCTGTTAGCTTTGCACACTTGCCCTGAGTTGACCACTATATTCACCATGGATTCCCTGCACAGTCTTGTGAATTTAGAAGAGCTCATAGTTGAAGACTGTCCCAAAGTAACTAGCATCATAAGTTGTCCATCCTTTGATCCAACAACAGACTTTTTTCTCCCAAGATTGAGAAAGCTGTCACTTCTCTTTGTACCTGAACTGGCTAGCATTTCAGATGGAGTGCGTATCGGGAGAAATTTAGAACGGATGGGACTTTATTACTGTCCAAAACTCCATAGCCTTTCCCCTGCAGAATTGTCCAGCAAAAAGCTAGAGGTGATCAAAGGAGAAACAGAATGGTGGGAAGCACTTCAATGGAGTGAAGAAGACTGGGGGCAAGAGGATCCGGCTCAGAAGTTCAATCAAAAATTTTCTCCGTTTGATGAGCGCCTTGACATCTTGACTCAAATGGTTCCATATGAGCTGATGACATCTTTCAATAAAGAAAATGATTCAGGTGACATAACTCTATTCCTTCTCCTTGGCACTAAAATTTTGTTTCTATTGATTACGAGATTCCTCCTCAACTCATGCTCATGTACAGTAGGAATATATTTTTATCCGCTATCAAATAAAGAGTTCACGGTTTTTTTATTCTTTTTTCATGTTAAAAGTTGATGTGACATATTAATTCTCACTTTTATTAACAATAATATCGTTGGTTCAAATTTATTAGTGGTCTTGAGCTTATGACTTCATTTGGAAAAAAAGCCCATAAGACCGATTTATGTCTTAAATATTATAACAGATCATAACTTACAAGTTATAACACATTGACATTGTTGCAAGTAGCATATGTAACAAATGTTGATACATGTACTGATATATAAGCTAAAAACAATTAAAGGTTTTTAGCTTTAAACGACAAAGCTATTGTGCTGACAGTTGACACATCTAATAGATTTTTGTAATATTCTTTTTGCTCAGAATGATCTGGTTGGGATTAGAAGGCCTGATTCTTATCTGTGTTTGGGGATTCAACTGAAGACGTTACATTCACTTTGGTCAAACTCAATAAAACTCCTGTATTATTTTATTGCGTTTATTGCGTTGTGCGCTTTGAACTATTTCCATTGAACTTTGTCTTGTGGAGTTGATTTATTGTTCCTATTTCAAAAGCTTGAATTACTGTACTTTCTTTCTAAATGGAAAAAGGTGTGTCAGTTTGTGATGGGATTGTTCTTTGTATTGCTCTGCGTTAATAGACAGAAATGCTTGTTTGTTCTTATGAGTTTATACCATATTGTGCCTCTCTTTATTGCCTTTTTTTTGTGGCCATTTATTGTAACATTCTTAATTCCCGTAGATTTTGTATGGATGTGTAGTCCTCTTCAATCAGGTATCGGCCTAGGAATTAGAGACTTGTTTTGAAAATTAATATGTAAAAGGGTGTATATACATTTATTTTGTGAACATTCAGCCAGCGAATGAAACATGACTACAGTGTTGAGCCTGAAACTGGTATTCCCCCTTCCCCCTCCAATTTATAGATGCCTCTATTTCTGAACTTTTTCAGTTCATGCATGTTGATGGTATCAGTTATTGTTTTGGTTCCAAATATAAAATAAGTCCTCGCGCGTTTGTAGAATTACCTTATCTTGGAGTTACATGTATAATAAAATTTCATATCATTATTGAAGCTGTCAAAGTTCAGTATATAAACTAAGAAGGCTTTTAGCTTTAAGTGAGAAAGTCACTGTCATGACATATATAACAAATTCTTGTGTTATTTTTATTTCCTAGAACCATTTGATTGGGAATAAAAGGCCTGATTCTTGCCAGCGTCTGGGGATCCAACAGATGTTACCTTCTCATATTTGCCATAAAACCGCTATGCTGATGTTTTGTGTGCTTTGAATTGTTTCCTGTGGTCTATTGTTCCTGTTTTAAAAGCTTGTATCACTCTGCTTTCTTTCTAAATGAGAATTGATCTTAAAAGTTTAAAGGCTTAAATTAAGATCCCCTTCCAAGATTAATCTAAATTCCTTACATTCATACTTAATATTAATCAGACGCTAAACAGACAATAAAATTTAAACTGAATAACCACAATTAAAATTAAATATAAATAAATGGTTCAAATATGCTCAAATACTTCAATCAGTTCATAGCTACTCTAGATCTAAAAAGAATTAGCCACACATGAATCTAATTAAATCCATAACAAGATCAAGATTCAAGAAAAGCATAAAAAAGAAAAACTAAAGAGACGACGCTGATGACCACGATCGAGTGATTCTTAATTGCTTGTGCCTTGTCTCCTGATCCCTTCTCTCTCTTTTCTGAATCGTGGTTCTGAATGTGCGTTGGATAGCGTCCTGTGCGTGCGTCGTTTCTTGTTTTCAGGTTTTCTTGTGCGTGGGTGTTAATGTGTTATATATATAACACATAATATGTGCCAAACCGCCAAGCTCTTCTTTGCTTTCTTTTTTTTTTCTTTTAATCATTCTTTATTTCTTGATTTGATGAGATGTTCTCTTTGAATTATTTCCTAAAAAAAATATAACAAGAAAATAAAATAAAAGGAAGTAAAACAAAATAAAAATAAAAATTAATAAAGCTTTAAATTATTATTATCTCAATTATTTAATACATCTCTCGGATAATGCATATATTTGCAATTTTAAATTCGAAATCTTTTAAAACAATGAATCTTTAAGCTAATGCACCATTTGAGAGATTTTCTATTTTAAACTCAGAATCTTTTAAATTTATATTGATAACTCTCCAAATATATAAAAAAATCTATCTCAAACATATTAAAAATTGGAGAGTTATCACATATGCATGCTTTTTTTTTACTTCGCCCCGACTAATCCGAACTCGACCCGCGTCGAGCACCTGGAAATGGTGGGTGAGTCTCCCAACGGTGGCTACTGCATACATAAGGACTCGAACTCGAGAACTTGCTTAAGTTGAAACAAGCCGCTTACCACTTGATCCAACCAACCGTTGGTCATATGCATGCTTTTACAATCCATGGAAGCATGAGCACTTGGCAAAGCATGAAGGTATATGAAATTGATGTGAGCTAGAAGCCCAACAAAGATGATGTAGAAAGCCCACATGCAGTTTCGATTCAACATTTCACTTAAAATATCATGTGATAAGCTGCGCATTAATAGAGAAGCATAAGTAGCGTCCAAGAGCATTCAAGAAACATATAAAAGCTGTCATTATACATTAGTTTCAATGTAATTTTGTTTTTAAATGGCTTCCATTTTATTTCTTTTGAATAAAGTCATTTGGTCAAAAATTATTCTGAAAGATATTCTTAGTTTCCTAATTTCTATAAGTTTGAATGGTACCAATTAATCAATCGATTATCATAAAGTGTTCATTATATCAATTAAGACTTAGAGTATTTTATGGTAGTCTATATGTAGCCTACTTTTTTGCATCCCTGAGCAATCGTGCTCCATTCATCTATGAAGGAATTAAATAAACAAGAGAAAGAGACATGACTGGGGTGTAATAAATCCCTATATTAATAGAATTAATTGCATGATTGTATGAGATTTTGCTAGTGATTCTGAAAATTATGTGATATAATTATGAGTAAATATAGGACAAGATATTACACTATTTTGTTTGATTTATTGCAGAATTTTAGAGTGCTGAAAATCGCTAACGGTTGTTTTGAGGGACTAAATTGCAAATGTAAAATGGCAAAAAACGGTGGCGTTTCTGAGCAACTAGAAGAAATAGAATAGCTGCGCGAAACTTTATTGGAGCTAACAGAGGAATCTGGTTGAGAAGGAACGGCAAGAGCTAGATGGCACACACTTATTTCATTCATGAGAAGGATGAACAAGTTAAGGTGACTGTTATCGATTAATGAATAACCCAAAGTATATAGTCACTGAATGGTTTAATCGTGGGATTGTGTGTTGCTGTTGTTGACCACGGATTTCTTCATCAATTCTTGTTATTTCTCTGTTAACATCACTTTTCAGACTTCACTCATAGATCCAGCTCTCTCACATGGACTCACAAGCTTTCAGCTTTTCACCTCCTCCCTCTCTCAGTACGTCTCCCCCTCTCATCCAGCGAGCAAACTTGCAGAGATCGTATCACAGATCAGCTTCTCTTCAAATGCCGAGCCGGAACGGGATGGAGTCTTTGATCTTTGATGTTGATGATCGCCACCATGCATGTAAGGCTAATTCCTCTTTGCTTCCCTATGAGCCTATGACCGAGCCTGAGCTTTGGATTTGAAAGGGAGTTCATTTAGTCTTCACTCTTTCCATTATCGATCACTTTGGTTTTCTAACGGTTTCCCAGATTATCTGTCATTGTGGAACATATTTTGGTTTCTTTCATTCTTAGTTAGATTTCTGTGATTGGATTTATTGAGGATTGGGCTCGGAGGTGAACTTCTTAGCTTTAGTCAGATTTTGTAATTGGTTAATTGCTTGATCTAATTTCTAAGAACGATATTTGAGTAGTGTTGGCTAGTACTATTTCTGGAAGTGGCCGATTTCACTCTCTGTTAATCCGATTGATAGTCTGACTACGAGATTTGAAACCTGTGAGAATAAAATGAATTTATATGAGTAGAAGGTAATTAAGCAAGGCAGAGTCGTAACTCTCAGGAAGAATTCATCCATGATTGCTCGATCTTCTACACTCACTCAGTAGCTTTTGATGCTTTAATCTATAAAATCCAAAATATATAGTTTCTTGCAGTGCTTAAGAAACATTCAAATGCTTTGCTGCAGATTTGCTTTGTGTGAGCTACATTGCTATTTAAACACTTAGAAGCACACGAGCCCTTTAGAGATTGACCTTGAGATTGTGCACCACTACTTGCATTATCTTAAGTCCGTATTAAATCTAACCTTTAAACTACAAGAGATTATGATGTTTGGTTTCTCTTTTCCCATTTGCAATCGGAGGTTTCGTCGATGCTCTGCTAATTTGTATTGAGTTGAGAAAAATGACAATGATGATAAAGCTCCGTTACTAAATATTTAATATGACTACATCATTCTACGTTCAATGTGGCATTAAATGGAAAGTTGGGCACGGCAAGGATGTCTCCTTTTGGTCTGACAACTGGATTGGAGACTTAGACCCCTGAAGAACCTTGCTTACACCACTATTTCAGATACAGAAGCAACACGATCTGTCTCCGACTTTGTGTGTGAGGAAGACTCTTGGAATTGGGCATTATTTTCTCATTTGCTACCAGAAGAGCAACTTGCCCAGATTGGGGCCCATCACCCTCCAAACAGTGTGCTCGGTGATGCTGCTGGCCACTGGGTTCACTCTATAAGTGGCGAGTTTTCTGTTTCTTCAGCTTATTATGCTATTTCGCAGGCTATGTGGGAGGATGACTCTTCTAAATGGAAGCTTGCTTGGGATTGGCCCGGAACTCAACGGGTTAGAACTTTCTTATGGTTAGTTTTGAAGAATAGATTGCTTACCAATGTTGAACGCAAATGCAGGCATATATCTCCGTCTACTTCTTGTAGTATTTGTGATGAACCCGTTGAGGATCTCGACCATATCCTTCGTCGTTGTTCTTTGGCTGCCAACAGTTGGAAACTCATTATTCCTTCTGATGATAATGTAGCCTTCTTTAACACACCTTTTGATGTCTGACTCAGCACCCACTTGCATCCTTCCAGCAGTAGTAGCGGTTGGCGGATAACTTTTGGATTGATTTGTTGGAAATTATGGGATGCTCGTGATAGAAGGATTTTTGTAAATGATGAGGTTAATGAGTTCTCCCTTATTAATGAAGCATTGGCCTTAGCTAACTATACTACCGGGGCTTTAGACTTGAGCATCTAACTTAGGGTAGCCTTTTGTAAATCTTCATCCTTTCTTGCGGCCTACCTTTTTGTCTGCAGTGCTGCTTTTGTATCATTTTGCTGAGCATTGAATTATTCCTTCATTCCAAAAAAAAAAATATGACTACATCATTCTCAAGAGTCATAGTTTGATATTTTTGAAATTTAATTTGAATTGTTACAACGCATTGCCCGATAAGCCAAGTCCTTGGTAATTATGGTATTAAATTTTGTTGGTGTGGTCTCCCTTCCAATTAGAGCCGGTAATACGGATTTTACTCATGGGCTAAACCCGCTCAACCCATGACCATGGTGGGTTGGGTTATGAAAAATGAGGCCCGTTTTGATGCGGGTATATTTAGCCCGAACCCATATGGGTCAAACCCATGACGGGTTAGCCCGACGGGTTGGCGGGTAGCCCATATTTTTTAAAATAGGCCACTATTGAAAATATATATTATTATTATTTTGGAGTTTTTTACATTTATGGATTGGATTTATGGATTGGTAAGTGTCTGATAGTATGATAACTACCCTGCTTCACCTGCCAACTAATGTGAGTTTTATCATTTTGCATTGATATATCTATATGACTTTTTTTTCCAATTAAGTGGTATGGATTGAATTTTTATTATGTTGTTCATAGATCATAATATCCATGTTATTCAAAAGTATTGTTCAGTTTATCAACATTTGTGAGGCCTATGATGGCTGGGGTATTGGGTTTGTATCTTAAAGAAGAGCAAGTATGAGTTTAATTTAGGAAATATCTGGGTTCATTTATGATGCATAAAGTTTTATTATACCTCATTCTTCTGTGGCATTTGTATTTTCTGAGTTGCTCTTTTTTTCATTTGGTTTGTAGCTTGCTTTGGTTCATTTTACAGGACAAAATTATGAGATCAAACATTTTTTGAGTTTAATCCTCTACTTTT
>JANTPZ010141444.1:0-10802 GCA_025593235.1 Vachellia pachyceras | reverse complement strand
TCAGAAAATGTCAATGGAATGATGGGAGAAATAACTCCATCCTCCAGTGAATATGGTTCCAACATGAAGGTACCACCCCTATATAGTACAATATTGCACGGACAGCTCGTAAATTTTTCCCAGATAGTTATTGTGCCAGTAACATGGAAAATCTTCCTTATCTTCATGGGTCTGCGTTCACTCTGCATTATTTGACTTTTTGTAGCTTGAGTTTTGAATTATTTGTTCAAAGGAGTAAAGTGGGGGGGGTGCTTAGATCACTATTTTTAAGGTGTGCCTAAGGTTTATGTTTATGTCATGTACAAAGCACGAACATATTCCCCCGATAGTTGAAGTCTTTCTTAATGACTTCTTTAAGCTAATTGCTTTTAATGTTCTCAGGGAAGGGAGCAAACACGATCGGAGTTATCCTACGGTAATTCACAGTCCAATGTTATCGAGGAATTTCCAGATAGTTTTGTACAGTGGGTGACTTATGGACAGACCCTTTGCCATTGAATTTTGGCTTAATGATCATTTGCACTAATATATAATCTACATCTAGTTGACTTGGGTTTGATCAAAAGAGGCTGCTAAGTAGAGAATAGAGGCAGTTTGTGGTGAGGGAGCGGTTAGAGGCTTAAAGGAAAGAAAGAAGCAGAGGCATTCAAGTGGTCTCTTCTGTGACTGTGAGATGCTAGTCGAAGAAGAAATCCTCCAGGCTTTTAGTCTATTGACTTGCACCATTAACTCTATTGTGAAAAATCTCAATTTAAATATGAAAACAGTAGAGCAGAGTATATAGCAAAGGGCTGTAAAAAAAAAAATTCTCTCTTCTTTTTCCTCTTTGCTGGAGATCATTAAGTTGTCAATCTTCTGTTGGCAGTTGCACTTTTTGTAAATATAATCATGCCCGTTGGAGCTCTACTTTTTAGTGTTGCAGATAATTGATTCTTTTAAATAATATTACTTTTTGTAACTGCTCTGTGGGTTTTACCTATGGCATTGATTTTTGAACTATTTCTGGCTGAAGTGTGGGAGTGGTTAATTCCTTTAACTCGACTCTCCCGGTCGAATCATGTTCTGTGTGGCTACATAAAGTTGTGACTAATGGAGGACAAAATGTAAATATTTTACTCATTTACTTTTTTAATTAAAAAAAAACTGTTATGTTGCCAAGGTGTAGTATGTTAGAGTTTAGCGTCAGAAATTTCAGGTTATGTGCCATATGAAGTCATGTGTATAGGAGTATTTTACTTATTTCTTTCTCATTTTAAAGAACCATATATTTTCGTTCTATTACAACGAGCATGCCATTGACAATATTATGTTTTCCCCAGAAATATATCAAGTTTTTATCTAAGCATAATCAAATGACTAACCCATTCGTGAAAACCAAACCTTATTGGTTTAATAAATTAAATTTGTCCAATTATTGATTTGCCCGTCACAACGGGACTCTATTTAATCAAAGAGGGCGAAGATATCGGAACCGATTTCAGTGCATGGCGGGGCGTCATGCATCCCGTCCCCATCTCCTTTTTTATTAATATTATATATTTTAATATATTATTAATAATTATATTAATTATAATAATTAATATATTTAAAATATATTTATATAATATATTTAATATTTTAAATTTATTCTATTTTATTTATTTTTTATGGATGTGGACATCAGAATTTGATGCTGGGTTTAGATCTTTTGGATCAGTAAAACAAGCAGAATCATCTTTTATCTTCTGCTTCTAGACAGAAGGATAACATTCCATAAAAAAACATGTTTATTGATGTGCCTGCTGACTCTTATATTGGAGCTTACCCTGCTATACAAATTTCCAGCATGTTAATTACATTTGACCATATGGTTACCCATGAGAGCAAATTTCACAGTTTCAGAGGAAATGGAAGGTATTTGAAGATGCTATTGCTGTATGATTAATCACTGTAGGATTGTATCTCAAGTATTTTTTTTAATATCTGCTTCCAGAATGGAGAGGCTATACTTTTTTAATCATTATAAAAATATTTAAAAAATCAATAATTCATAAATAAAAACAAAAAAATAGAATAAATTTAAAATATTAAATATATTAATTATTATAATTATATTAATTATTAATAATATATTAAAATATATAATAAAAATAAAAAACGGATGGGGACGGGACACATTGCGCCCCGCCATGCACTGAAACCCATTCCGAAGATATCCAAGGGTTTAAAAACTTCGCCTAAAATGGCTGTTGCTACTTTTTTCTCGGAAATCAAGATTTACTCAACAAGCCATCATAGATTTATATTGTTCAAATTGATTGAATTTACATCCGATAAATCAAATGCGCTTCCTTCTAGAAGACTTCAACAAATTTCTGGATCTATTTATCATATGTTAAGGAATTCCAAAATTGCTAATTTCAAGATATACGTTCTCAGTGGTTGAATTATTTAACAGTAAAACTCCACTTTTTTCCCGATCTCCTCATGACAAGTAGCATGACATGGATTGAATTCATCCACAAGCCCAATTAGGAAACTGACATTTAAGGACCTGTGTAAATTTTTCTAATGCAATTTAAAAACTACATGATAAGTACGTGAAGAATTTTGTCTCAAATTCTGTAAATACGTTTTTATAATGTTGGCAAACAGAGGTGAAGTAAACAGGACCAATGATCGATGAATCATTCTTAAAGTACAATAATCCATTAGTATAGCAAATTAAATTCTCAATCACTGACAAACAGCCGTCCACTATCATCAAACGCAAGCATCTGAAAGGGAAAGAGACAGTAAGATGGAGCACCAACTAATCCCATTCAAAAAATTTACCTCCGCAAAGAAAATCAGGAGGCATCCACAGAGAGAGAGGCAGTGACAAGGGAAGGCAAGTGGAGAGATAAATACCCTGAAAACTGCTCAATAGAGTTTGATTTGTGTGTCATTGGGCGGAACCACAAATGAGTCAGCCCAGAATAGGGAAAATGCGTGTAATTTGTTCCAATGGCACACTGTCTGCAGAGTTTTTCTTCGAGGCTGGGTCATTGAACTCATTTCTCGGTATGACAATGAGTTGACCCTTGCCATGGCCTTTCTCAATGACCCAACCACTGTTGGCTACTTGGAGTTCAAGGAATTTGTCTAAGGCCAGGCCTTCTATGTTGATGGCCTGTGAGAGTTTGACAATTAATTAATTATTTTATACTGAGACTAATGAGAAAATAATGCCATTCTTCATGCCTAGAGTCTAAATAGAAAGGCAAACAATTTAGACAGAACCTTGCGGCCTCCTCCCACCGTTTGTTAAGGAGAAAAATGCATTAATGATGCACCACATCAAATATGAGTGAGTGACTCAAAATGAGCAAAAAAAAAAAATGAACTGAGCCATGTGACAGCAACTAATAGCCCATAGAAAACAAATTCCAACAATTAATAAATTAAAGATTCAAATTGACAGGCTAAAACCCACCTCAGCCAGCACAGATCTAGGAACTTTTTGGTAAGTTAACGAGAGGACATGAATTGCATAACCTTGAATTGCTTGCTCAAAACCTGCAGTTAACAGCTTTTCAGACTAATGTATAAGCACATGTATAGGTGAAAAAGCAGAAGCTAGAAGGCTCTCAGTTTCAAGTGTTAACACCCGAAAACAAATTATCTTTTTCTTGCATTAGGGTGGCTCATAACCTGGCACGGCTTCAACTATATGACGACTCTTTGCTGCTTCATCCCAAAACTGGCGAAATCTTCCTGTCTGATGGATGAAGAAGGAGATTAATACTTAATTTTGGGTAAAAGATTGAGTGATGAGACTCAATGCATACCTCCAAATAGTGTGATAAAACAATTAGTGTCTTGAATTGCTCCTCCATTTGCTAAAAATCATAATAAAAGGTTATTAGAACAAACTATCTTGTGATCCTGACAAGAAGAATGAAAAGAATGATTTGAGAGAATAATACCACACGTTCTGGGATCAGAAATAGACAAAGGCTGAAGTCTGGAGCTGGCATTGCCATGAGGGCCTGCTCAATAGAAGAAAGTAAAACATCACCCCTGTATTCAATAAGCTGGCCATGCCCGCTCCTTTTCATAAAAAATTAAAATACGGTCATAAATTGACTAATCAGACCTTAACTAATATGCGGGCCACAATCTGAGAACTCATTCTCTCTGGTTCAAACTGAAATGATAGAAAAACTCATTAGTAACCTACTCAGCATGCTGTCAGTTTGAGCAAACAGTGATCTTATAGACAAAACTGAAAGAGAGAAGAAGGAGAAGAAGCAAGTAAAGTAGCTACAATGATTACTGATGACAAAAGAAAAGAACGTTTGATGATAGAAAAGAACTAGACTTCCTCCTAGGGAAAGATGAGTGCTTGCCCATTCCTCTCATTACGATGCATGCAAAATACCTGATAGAGGCGAAGAAGGCATAGATTTGCATCCAAGCTGTATGTTTGTGATGAAACCTGATTTAGAAAAGAAACAGAATTGATAAGAATTGTTAAGTTAGCATACAGACATACAGCTCACAAGATACACAAGTTCAAAATACGCCTGCAAACTACCAATTAGGGTATAAAATGGTGGGATGAGGGAAAAGGAGTTAACCGTTTACACGTTTTACAAATTGTTCATCATACAGATGAGGTGAAACTGATGTTGTAAACTGAACGGAAAATGTCAGATAAAAGAATACATACATATTTACATTAAATACATACAGAGAGATGGCAAGATGAAAACGCGAATAAAATGACCCTTTCCATCTTTTTTTAACTACAGACAGGCAATATAAATAAAAACCAATTTTCAACCCTAACAAAATACCAGCTGTAAAATATTACAAAATTTCATACCTCCCCCTGTTGTATCTTCTCATTCTCAAATTACTTGCCCATCGACGAATAGTTGAAAATACATGCGTAGGTAGAAAATTAAAAATAAAATAAATCGAAACAAGGCGTTTCTCCGCGTTAATGCCACGAATGAAAGTCTTGGATGATTCTACAGTTGTACATGCCAAGGCCATACTATGTTCTGAAGTAACTGACAGATTACTAAAACTTTTGCATGCTTCCAAGTGTCTAGATTCATTTTGCAGCTATGGTTGTGTTGCTTGTTCAGTGAATACACTGCATCTCCCCATTCTCCAATGGAGACAGAACGAATAGCAGGTAAAAATGAGGAGGGAAGACGCATAACATTTACCTGTCTAATCAGGAGTAATGGATTTCAACACACGGATTCAACTTCACGCAGCAAAAAAGTTATGTAGATTCATAGGAATGCTCGTGGAGGTATAACAAAATTTCGATCTCTATTAATTCACACCCAATTAAAAAGGGAAAATCGTAAGAATAACAAAAATCAGAAACTAAAAATCTGTCAAGTGTACCTGCTCGTAAACATGGTTTTCGAGATCGGGAAGGATGTCAGGATTATAGCGATTAACGGCGACGAGCTGCTCCGCGTATCCCACCTGTTGCTGTTGCTGCTTCGGCACCTCTCTTTCTCTGCCCATCTCTCTATCTCTCTCTCTGTCTGTCTGTCTGTCTTTCTCCTTCGTTTCGCTACTATCGGCACCCACAGTGAACAATTGTGAGCGAAGCCCTAGCCAGATTAAGCTTCGAAGCTCGGATTATTATTGTTGTTGTTATATTTTTTTATTTTAGGGAAAATATACTTTTAATTCTTTAATTTCAGGCTTAGTTTTAAGGCTTTTTTTTAAAAAAATTTCGAATTTGTAATTTTAAATAAATCACTTGCATAACAAAGATTTGTTGAGTATTAGTGTTAGAGAAAACAAGATTTGTTGGAAAAGCTGGTAATAGCTTACTTCGGAGAGAGCGATGAGAGAGCGTGAGAGATCAGGCGAGAGGAAGGGTGTGCACTCAGGTTTGTTGATCAACCAGGGGGATGAACCTGAAGGAAGTCGGAGCTCTCTAGCTGAAGAGGATGACCTGCTGGGAAGAAGTATTAAGAAGATGAATGATGATTCGAAAAAGACCCAAAATGCCAAGGAGGGGAACCAAACTGGGAAGGAGGACGTGATAATGGAGGAAGATGACAAGCCAAAGCGTACGGTGCCAGGACGGGATTCCAACGCTGCGACTAAGGTTCCTATCTCTTACAAAGCGAAGTTGACAGGCGAAGCAGAAGGGAGTTTTGAGAGGGACCTGGATGAACAACTGGAGGAATGGCTTAAGGAAGAAGAAGACACAGCTCCAGTTTTGTCTGATGAGGAGAAAAAATTATTGGACTCTCTTCCACAGTTTCACATGCCGGATGAGAGATTAAGGAGTGTGTGTCGGCCATGGAAGGATGCTTTGATTATTACCTTACTGGGAAGGATGACAAATATAAATATGATGAGGGATAGAATCAGATGGTTGCTGAAGAATGATAATTTTGAACTCATTGATTTACCTAATAATTTCTATGTCTTCCGGTCAGGTGACAAAGGTTTATGTGCAAAGCTTCTGTTCGATGGGCCTTGGGTGATTCAAGGACACTATCTTGCTGTTCAGCGATGGAGTCCAAATTTCAACCCACATTGCAATCAAGTTCGGAAGGTAGCTATCTGGGTCAGAATTCCTTCTCTGCCCATGCATGTTTACTCTGAGGAATGTATGATGGAACTGGGTAACCTGATTGGAAGAGCAATCAAGGTCGATCTTAATACGTTAGCACATACGGGACAGAGCATCACATCTGTTGAAAGGGGTAAGTTTGCTCGGATTAGTGTGGAGATTGATCTTAACAAGAAGCTACAGTCACGTTTTGTCTTGCGAAAGAAAATTTTCACAGTGGAGTATGAGGGCCTAAGTACTATTTGTTTCAAGTGCGGTATGTATGGTCACAACAAAGAATCTTGCCCTCTTAATGCGACAACTCAGGAATCACCGGAGAGGAACTCAGATGATAATGGGAGACAACCACCGGAATACCGGAAACCAGAAACAGCCAAAGAAGGGAAACATCCTTTGATAAGTGTACCTGGTATATCTGTGGAAGAGCAGTACGGAGCTTGGATGCAGGTAAAATCTTTCTCACGTCACCGCCGCACCAAACCTGATCTGCAGAGACCTATTCAGCAAAGAGGGTCGGGAAATGCGAGAGAAACAACGAAGGGGCAGGGACTTGATACAGGGACACGATTTGACATTTTGCATAGCCAGCCATCAGAAGTCAGTGCACAGGAACCGATCAAAATTCATAAAAATAGTGAGTCTAACCCCCAATGGCGCAGGAAAGAGAGACGAAATGTTTCACAAGAATATGAGGGAGAGAAGGCGGAGGATAAAGAGGATAAAGAGGGAGGAAATGGAGCATGGTCTAAAGGTGGGACCCAGCGAATGGATCAAGATAGTGGAAAAGGACAAGAGAAAAAGAATGGAAAGGGAATGGCAGCGTCTTTTAATGGAATGGAAAGTGATAGGTTTGAATTTGGGAACAATGGGCCTAACCCACTTGTGGAGCCCGATGGAGACAAAAAGAAGAAAGGTAACAAGAAGAGAACTCCTTTGACTAGGCCCAAAATTCTTTCTCCAATAATTAAGAGAAAGCAAATGGGCCGAACTCATAGTATTGTGGTTGGGTCTTTATCCAACATTGGGCCTCTCAACTTGAAGCATGACAACCAAGAGATGAAAAGTGCTACAGATATGGGCTTGATTAATGAAATAATTCCAACGAGCACGTCATGCGGTGGATCTGCTACTCTGGACATGGTTAGCAACAGCAACGCCATGCAAGATGAGGATCTGCGACGGGAACAGGTGGTAAATGCCGTGGGAAGAGATATACAAGAGCACAATGATTTATGGTTTGAGACCCAGGATGAGGTCAAGGAGGATATGCAGAGTGAAGCAGAAATGGTAGAATTGTCCGACTCAGGACAGTAGATTTTGCTTCTTGGCTCAGGTTCCTCTCCTTTTTCTTGTTTTTATGGAAGTCCTTTATTGGAATTGTAGAGGTGCAGCCTCCAAAACTTTCTATAGAAGGATTAGAGATGTGCTCAGAGGGAATAATGTCGATATGTTAATTTTAAGTGAGACTAGGGTGAGTGGAGCCAAAGCTGATGGGGTAATTAAAAATATGGGTTTCACTAATTGGATCAGACTTGAGGCCACGGGTTATGCAGGAGGTATTTGGCTTTTGTGGAATTCGGAAGACAAATTTGTTGCCTATTTATCGTCTTCCACTCAAGCTTTACATGTACGTGTTAGAGATATTAAGAGCTCCCATGTTTTTATTCTCTCTTGTGTTTATGCTGAACCTTACCTTAACCTTCGGCATTCCCTTTGGAAGGAGATTGTGGACTTGGGATGTACTTTAAATGAGCCGTGGATTATTATGGGTGATTTCAATGCCTATCTCTCTCACAATGACAAGAGGGGAGGTGCGCCTCCTAATTTGAGGTCTGCTAGGCACTTTGAAAATTGTGTTCATCAAGCTAACTTGATTGAAATTGATGTAGTGGGTGATCGATTCACTTGGGAAAGGGGACTCACCAAGGAGCGCCTGGACTGGGCCTTCTGTAATTCAGCTTGGAATAGAGACTATCCATGGACAAGAGTTCACCATCTTAATAGATTTGGCTCGGACCATCGACCCATCCTCTTACGTAGCTCCCCGTTTCCTCGTAACCATCATTCTAAGCCCCCTTTCCGTTGTCATGCGGCGTGGTTCTTAGAAGAGGGGTTCGAAGATGTTGTGCATAAATGTTGGAGTAAGGATAACTGGAAGGAGATTGCTTCGATGTTTGCTATGGAGGCGAGCCAGTGGAATAGGGAAAAAATAGGCAATTTGGGGGCTAAGAAAAATCATATTATCCAGAGAATAGAAGGGATTGATCGAAGCAGAAGGAGAAGGGATAATCAGTATCTGATTCAAGCAGAGCGGGAGCTGTGGAAGGAATATAATAAGGTCCTCGCCCAGGAGGAATTGATGTGGTACCAGAAATCTCGGTGTAACTGGCTTAAATGGGGTGACAGGAATAGCAAATATTTCCATACTTCTGCCATTATCAAAAGACGAAGGAATAGAATTGAAGGCTTGAAAAATTTGAATGGCGAGTGGATGTTCGATCAGGGGACCCTAAGAAACATGGCGAGGGCTTACTATCAGGAGTTGTTTGCTAGTGAAGGCACTTCGTTTCAATGTCTCATTACTAGATCAAGGTTCCCTGTTTTGAGTAGCGATGAGAAAATGATGCTTGCCGCTGAAGTTAATGATCAAGAAATTAAGGATGCTACCTTTAATATGGGGGGGTTTAAGGCCCCTGGACCTGAT
Source organism: Vachellia pachyceras (assembly GCA_025593235.1). Taxonomy (NCBI): domain Eukaryota; kingdom Viridiplantae; phylum Streptophyta; class Magnoliopsida; order Fabales; family Fabaceae; genus Vachellia; species Vachellia pachyceras. Next base: position 1,515 of record JANTPZ010141444.1, on the reverse strand, counting down.
GGCATCCAAGCTATCCTATATCAAGAGTATTGGCATATTGTTGGTCATCGCATATGTGCTATGGTGAAAGAGTGCTTCAGGGATCCATCTCAGGTCACTTTTTTAAATAGTACCTACCTCACTTTAATCCCTAAACAGGAGAATCCGGAAACCCTAAAGGACTTCAGGCCCATCTCCCTTTGTAATGTCAGTTACAAGATTATCACCAAGATCATCACCCACCGTCTGCAAGGTATAATGGGTAAGTTGGTTGGGAGGCATCAGTGTAGTTTTATTGCAGGAAGGCAGAGTAGTGATAATATCATTATTGCCCAGGAAGTGATCCACTCGATGAAGATGAAGAAAGGCAATAAAGGTTGGATGGCTATTAAGGTGGATTTAGAGAAGGCTTACGACCGGTTGGAGTGGAAATTCATTGATGACACTCTAGAGGCTGTGGGCTTTGAGGAAAGTCTCCGGACAATCATTATGACCTGTATTAGCAGCCCCTCCTTCCAAGTTATTTGGAATGGATAGGCCACTAATGCTTTTGTTCCTTCTAGGGGTATTCGTCAAGGAGACCCTATATCCCCTTTCATTTTTACGTTATGTATGGAGCGGCTGAGCCATATCATTACGGATGCTGTTGAGGATGAAGATTGGTGTCCGCTTAAGCTGAGCCCAAGGGGGCCTAAATTATCCCATCTCTTCTTTGCAGATGATCTTATCCTCTTTGGTGAAGCCACTGAATCTCAAGCTGATGAGATGATGAGATGTATTTCTGAGTTTTGCAACTACTCGGGCCAGAGAATGAACAAGTTGAAAACAAAGCTTTGCTTCTCAAAAAATGTTCACTTTTCCAGGGCTCATAACCTTAGCCGAAGAATGGGGGTCGGTCTTACAGGTGATTTAGGTAAATACCTTGGTATTCCTCTTCTGCACAAGAGAGCCTCTTCGATTACTTTTGCTCCAATCTTGGAGAGATATCAGAGGAAGTTAGCGGGCTGGAAAAAGAGTCATTTGAATTTAGCAGGTCGTGCCACTCTTATTAAAGCAGTCCTCTCTGCTCTTCCATCTTACTATATGCAAACTATGCTCCTTCCTAAGGGCCTTATTCGAGGCCTTGAGAAGTTGCATAGGAGCTTCCTGTGGGGCGATAGAGATGACAGCAGGAAGATTCACCTGCTACCCTGGGAGACTATTAGCAGAGATAAAGAGAATGGTGGATTAGGAATAAGAGACCTGAGGAGACAGAATGAGGCCTTCATAATGAAGTTATGCTGGAATTTGATGACCAATTCTGATGCGTTGTGGGTCCAAGTTCTTAAAAGTAAATACAAATGTGATTGTGGGCCGATGGTCACAGTCCGGTTAAGGAAGGATTCGTCGCATACCTGGAGAAGTATTTGCAAGATTTGGAAAAAGTTCAGAAGAGGAGTAGGCGCGAAAATTGGCAATGGTGCTAGTACTTCCTTCTGGTTTGATAATTGGGCTGGTCTGAATTCTCCGCTTATTGATCTCATCCCTGAATTTAAA